>VXAY01004698.1:2688199-2715539 GCA_013399855.1 Oxyruncus cristatus | reverse complement strand
TCCCACCCCCCCCCCCCGTTTAGGTAAAAAAAAAAAAAAAAAAAAAAAAAATTAATCCTGCGCAATGACAAGCTTGGCTCGGTGTTCACTGTACGTACTGTACCCACAAAGCTGGCTGCCTGCCAGGGACGGGCTGTGAGCCAACACGACCATAACAAACACGAGCCGCGTGCACCAGGGCTGCGGGGAACCAGAATCCTGCACCCCAGCACTGGGAGGCCAGCATCCTGCACCCCAGCACTGGGGAGACCAGCATCCTGCATCCCAGCACTGGGGAGACCAGCATCCTGCATCCCAGCACTGGGGAGACCAGCATCCGGGGGACCTCTCTCAGCAAGCTGCCACTGTCCGTGGGCACCCTGAGGAGCCAGTGCTTGTCCCAAAAAATGGTGGGATGGGGATGGGGTCAGGGCTAGGTTCAACACCCTAAAAAGCAGAAAGCAGCAGCTGGCTAGAAGAAGCATAGGGGTGGCAGCCCCCGCCATGTGAACAAGGGGTAGTGGGGAAAAAGGGCAAAAAATAGATAAAAGTGTACAAAACCATATAAAATATAATAGAGCTTCCCTGCCTTGCCACCTGCAAGCAGAGCTGTGGTTGCAGTACCTGTCACCCCGCAGCGATCTGTCCTTGGAGTGGGGAGGACTCCTGGCTGTGTTTGAGCACAGGGGTCTGTCTGGTGGCCATCCCCAGTTCTCATCTGACCCCCAGCTGTGCCAGGGGCTGCACCTCCAAGGGAAACATCAGCTGCCATCCACTTGCACAGCATAAGTCTTCCCTTCACTGCAGCGCTACAGACCTTCCCTATCTATTTAATTAAAGGCCCTGCAGCCTGTGAACCTGCTACTCAGATTCATTAGGCAGAGAATGCCTAATTCCACAGTTTTGCTAACGAACCTGCAGCGGGGGCCCATACGCGAGAGCACGGCACTGGGACACGGGTGCCAAGGTAGAGGCAGTGTTCACACTGTGAGCAGGGCTGACCACGAGCAGCTGCGTGGCATGTAGAGTTTG
Source organism: Oxyruncus cristatus (assembly GCA_013399855.1). Lineage (NCBI taxonomy): Eukaryota > Metazoa > Chordata > Aves > Passeriformes > Cotingidae > Oxyruncus > Oxyruncus cristatus. Next base: position 2,714,528 of record VXAY01004698.1, on the reverse strand, counting down.
TTATTCTGAGCTGCTTAGCCTGGAAAATATGTCCACAATTAAGGACTTGAAAACAAACTCCAAAAAAGAATATTTAAATAAATCAAATTACTGGGCACTGGAGAACAAGTTTGCAACATGCTGCCCAGGGAAGGGTGCAGCTGGCTCCGCACGTGTCTGCTCCAGACAAGACATGTGAGCTGAGTGGTCGCAGCACTCCTGAGTGGGCATGGAGAGCAACCCAGCATCCCCCTCCCAACCCACCTGAGTGAGCCAGTAAGTGCATTCGCAGCCGCAAGCTGTCCAGGAACCGCTTCCCGCACAGCTCGCATCCGTACGTCTTCATCCCACTGTGCAGCTTCCTAGGGGAGAACAGAGCGGGGTTAGTCCTGCGCCAGAGGGAACCGACCCGAAACAACGCCGAGAAACTGCCCAGTGCTTCCTGCAACCCGACGTCGGTTCTGGCTTGAGAAGCCCTGCAGGGAGGGCATGGACAGGGTAGGTCCTGTGTGACTTCCCAGAACTGAGGAGACAACCCTCTCCAGGTCAATTTTTGTCATTGTTGCTGTCATTTGAGTCTTTTGATAAACCTGATAAATCTGAAATCTGGGGTTCAGGCAAATTCTGTGTTGGCAAACTCCTTCCCCATGCCCTGAGCACTTTTGAATAAGGGCACTGTATGCCAAAAAAACTCCAACCACTTTAAGAGGTTGTTTGTGTGCATTTCTAACCAAATCCCAATTTCCATCCAAATTCAGCGCAACACAAATCACAAGCAACAAACGCAACCACCAGCTCACAAACAGGAAATTTGCCACTCACTGTTTCCTGGCAGCCCCAGGTACACACTGAGCTACGCCCGGGCAGCATTGCACAACCTCCGACCACGTCGCTCATCCCGCAGCATGCTTGTGGGGCTGAGCATCCCCCACATCCTGGGGACCAGCGGGGCCCCTCCGCCCAGGGCACTGGCCACGGCAGCAGGTGCCAGGCTCAGCTGCAATGGCCACACCCTGCATTATCACCCAGTCTTTGCTGTAAAGACATTGATGCTCCACCCTTGGGCAGCCAAGGCTGGAGCTCTCCACCAAATGGAAAGACCTTTAAAGGCAGCATTAAAGGAGCACTGTCCAAGTCTACAACCACCAATGAACCCAACTTAATCCGATCTCACTCCCAAGCCATCACTGCCGCCCCATGGCAGCCCCTCCAGACACATTCCCCCTCCCCCTTGGAGCCAGTCATTGCTCAGCTCCCACTGTGCTGCACAGGAGTACCCTGAGGCTCGCTCCCTCCAACAGCCTCTGCTGCTCTGGGCATGTGGAGGGATGCAATGCCTGGAACACGTGGAATGGGGGCTTGGTGCTTTATTTCGCCACCTCCGCTGGTGATAAACAGACTCTTTGCAAAGCCACCCAGCTCTGCACTTGACAGCCATGCTGACCAACGTCCTTAAGCCCCAAAAACACGGGCTGTTCCCTGCCAGCCCTCGGTCGCTGTGAGCCGCTTGGACCTGCGGCTGGGGAGGACTCACAACAGCAGCACGTGCAAAGTTTCAACATCAGATGTTGTAAACAGAGAAGTATTTGTGTGTGTTGAGGAGTAACAACCCATCACCGTGTGCCGACCTCTGATCACAGCCACCATTTATCATTGCTCTGCAGCAGGACAAGCGTATTTCTACTGCCTTGTTGCCAAAGACAAAACAGGAACGGTCCTGTCCAGGGCTAGATGTGGACCCTCCCATGGGAGGGCTCAGCCCTGGCTGTGCAGCCTGCAAGAACCATGTGCCTGTGGTGGGGGGACGTTCAGCTTTGTCTGAGCTTTACTTCCCCTGAAGTGTAAGTTTTATTGGCATGAAGCTCCTGCTGCTTTGAGTCTAAGCAGGATCACCCCTCACAGCTGCAGAGAGCCTCAAGCTCCAAAACTACCCCTGCCCCATGGGGCACACGGGCCTGTTCCCTAACTACCAGCCCTGCATCCCACCTCCCAGGATGCTAAATGGCAGCACAGGAAGAGTAGGAGGAGGAGGAGACCCTGTGATGTTCAGCAGTGAGCAAATGCTGTGGAGCAGAAAGGAAAGGAGCAGGAGTTGGTTTCAACTCTCAACTTTGCTGTATAATGTAATTATTAATCAGGCTTGTCCTGAATTCACTGTGTCATAGCAGAGGATTAGGAGTCATGCACGAATTCAGGCCAAGAAGGTTTACAATCCAAAGGATTTATCCGCCTTGTAAAAATAAATAAAACACCAGCCTCCTGACAGGGCTCCACTGCCAATGAGCAGCTCAGTAAGTCACAACCTTCTCATTTTGCATTTTTAATTCGGGACATGCCTGTCACACTCCCTGGCTTGGGCTGCGCTTGCTCCTGCACTTAACATCGGGTTAAAACCACTTTGTTATGAAGAGTGTGGCATCCCCAGGGCCCACACTGCCCTCTCTGAGGCCAGAATGCCTTTTCACTGAATTAAAGTCTAATTAGTTAATTAGTTTAAGCAAAACATGGAGGTTTGGGGTTTTTTTAAGTGAGTCTCAAGAAACAGAGAAGTGGAAGGACAGGTTTCCTTTCTCTGCATCGCCCAAGCCTATGGCAAACCCAACACAACTTCTTCTCCCACCTTCCCCAATACAGAGTGAGGAAACAAAGCCACAAAGCCCTCCAGCCCTGCTGGTGCCAGGGCACCCTGGAGATCCGCACCTGCCACTGCCCAGGCCACTGTGATGTCCCCGATTCACGTTCCCTCCACATTGTTTTGAAGGGGCACTGGGGTGCTCGATGAGTAATTTAGCTGCAATATCTCTATCAACAAATTTCAGCGGTAACAAAAGTTTTCCGTTCGGCACCTGCTTCTAGGACGATCTTATCGCTCGCCATCTTGCACAGTCCCTTTCAACAAGGTCTTAAAGCGCTTTATCTGCTCTGTTTCCCGGTAGCGAAATATGATTGAAATGTTCTATTTCTGCTCGCCGGATTAAGGAGATGTTGCAAAACTGCACAAAAACCTGGCAGATGTAAGCAAGGTATTACGGCTGCTCGGGCTGTTAAGATCTGAGGGGAAAGATCAATATGTGCTACTGAAGTTGTGGCTCCAGAAAGCGGGGGCTGGGGGACTGAAGGGCGTTAAAATACATCCCTGCTCAGCAGTGCTGTCCAAACTCCGTGCCAAAAGATAAACCACACTTTATTATTCTGATTTGAGGCTGAAATTGTGCTTCTTTCTCCTGCAAGGTCCCTACGAGCACATCAGCTGAGAAGGTGCCCAGAGGATGAAGAGCAGTGGCAAGTGGGAAAAGCACCTTTTTCGTTAAAAGAAGGTTTCCCCTAATTCCCACTCGATGGCCTGCTTAAGATGCATGAAAACATGAAGCTGCCCAAAGCCTCTAGGTTGCGAGATATCACTGGAGGATGCCTAACAAAGATGCCCAGGGTGATGAAGATGCCCATGGCATGGAGTCCTAGGGCTGGATCCAACCTTCCCAAGCGAGCTATGGCAAAGGGCTGTCCAGGCGGAATACAAACCGAGCGATATCCCCTCCCCGCCCAGCACCGACAAACAAAAGCCAGGCGAGAGGCTGGCCCCTCGAAAGCTGACGGTAATTAAAAAGGCCTGTAAATGCCCTGCAAAAAGCACTTCAAAGGGATGGTGACTCCAGTGAGACCACGCGGTGTAAAAATTATGAGTTTTCCCCACAGGGTGCTTTGTGTGAAAAGGCCGGGGTCAGTGGCAAACACCACTGCCCGCTCCAGGGGGACACACGGGCTCAGCGGAGCATCCCGGGGTGTGGGTACGGGTGCAGCCCTGGTACCTAAAGAGCATTGCAAGTGTCCCACCGCCACGACAAGCAAATCTCTGCTCTGCCTGCTTAAAAACCTGCCTAAAATGGCCTTCTGCTTTTTTTACTTGAGGAGCTCTCATATCCCAGCCCCTCCCTGCCACCCGTTTTTGGAAGCGAGAGGAGACCCCCTCCCCTCCCTCCATACTGAACAAGATGCATGGCTCTTGGCCGTTTGATTACTTTTAAGTGTATATTTCCCCCCTCAAACAGAGTGAATACAATGGTTAGGAAATTTGACAGAAAACTATTCCGAGCCATTTATTGCCTTAATGCGCACCTTTGTCCAACAGGCAGTTTTGACAGGAGCGATAAATTCCAAATTTATGTCAACAGAGCATATGTTGAACACCTCATTTCTGAGCTAAAGCGGCATGCTGCCCCATAAATCACCCTTCTGTTTGAAATGAAAGTAGATTACAGGCCTGTGTTATTGAGCAGTTAGAGCCATAGTCGTATAAATCAGAACTTTTAACTCCAGGCGATCCGTTCTGCAATTAACTAAAGGGCACTTTGTCATCTCTGGGCCGGGGCGCAGCTTAGCAGGGCGGCCAGCTACTGAGGGGAAGCAAGAACCCCTCACTGCTGAGGAACGGCGCCGGCGCGGCCGAGGTTCTCCCGGTACCTGTTGGAGCAGCGAGTCCCAAGACAAAGTCTGGAGCAGCATGTGGCTGGAATGTACCTGGCACGGGAGATCCACGGCAAGGGGCTGTAGGGGCTTGCACACCTCTGCCCATACTCTGCCTGATCTGTATTTTGGACATCAAACACAGCAGGGGAATCAGGAGGGTGCGTGACACAAGGAAAACAGCAGAGTCCTGACAAAAGCCAGGCAAAACCATGCATGAGTGCAGCACTCAGAGTCCTTTACTGACAAAAATCAGTCCTTGGGACTAACAGAGTGGTTTTGCTGCATCTCCCAAAGTCCATGCACCAGGTCGAGATCCCCATGCCACTGATTTCCCCTGTCTACCCAGCTGCCTTTCCCTGGTTCATTCCTCTGCAACTCCCAGGGATGTGGGGCCGTGGGACACAGGGCAATGGGACCAGAGGATGCTGTGGGGATGTGGGGCTGGCAGATGCTGTGGGACCACAGGATGCTGCAGGGCAGTGGGGCCAGGGGATGCTGGGGGGACCCAACCCTGCGAGTGCTGGCGAAGGGCATGGGTGTGAGGGGCAGCTCACCAACCACGGGAGCGTTAGCTCTATAAAAAGATTCAGACACTAAGTATTTCCTTTCCTATAAAATATTCATTGCTGCGCGCGAGTGCCAGGGAGCACAAACCTCCAGTGGTTCTAACTTTGTGCCGCAGCAATAACAGACTTTTATGGGAGCCTTCTGATTTTATTTATACTGGGCCATAACTGCAGTGCCCGCCAGAGGGGTGGCCACCAGCCAGCACAGCCCCACCATGGCATGCGTGATGCACCAAACACTGGGCAGGCCAAGTGGGACCGGCACTGCTTTGCATCTCAGTAATGTCCCCCAAACCCTCCCTGTTGCCCCATTTCCACTCACGTCACCCTTGCCCAGGCAAATTGATACGAAATTGATTCATCCCTGATCTATTTTATCAAGATTGAGGCAGTGGTGCCACCTCTCACTTGCAGCAGGGGCAGAGGGGGAAGCCAAGGTCAGCAGGCAGCAAGTGGCTGCAAACACCACGTTCTTCATCCTCTGTCACCGGTGTCACACCCGAGCTGCTGGAAGGGCGACTCTCCCCTCACCGTGGCTATTTACGATGCTCAGTGACCGATACCGGAGCGCGTGGGCCACGGTGGTGGTGGCTCGGCTCCTGCAGTCACCGCTCTGCCCTCAGCTCCCAGCCCATAGGATTAAAATAGCAGGGAGAGCTATTAAGGGCACGGGGAAGGGGGAAGGGAACTGAGACCTCCTTTTCACTTTAATAAAGAAGAAAAAAAAAGAAAACACTGACAAAAAACATGCCCTCAAACCACCACTGCTGCTGAAAATAAATAAATAAATCTTGCAGGAAATAGAAATGGAAATAAAGATTTTACTATTTCCGAAGGTTTTGATTAAAAAAAAAAAAAACAGCCAGGGGAGGGGACAGCTATCAATAGAAAGCCCTGAAACTCCCTGCCTGTACAATATTTATATTTACCATGAGCTAATTTATGAGCTCAAATCACATTTTGTGGCGTGACATCATTCCAGCACAATGCCAACCCTTCCCCTCTGAAAAAAGCCAAGGAAAGGATCCTCCTGTCCTACCACACCTGACATAGAACAAGGACACAAACACCAAATGCACAATTACAATCTTTTTTTAGACCCTGCCTACAAGTGTGAACAAATGCTGCCAAAGGGCAGCGACTCTCCTAGTTTGCTGCTGGCCTGGGCCGAGCACATGTGGCAGCATCTCCCATCGACTACTCCCAGCATCCCACCGGAACAGCACTTCCAGCCCCATGGCCTGGGAAAAGAAAAACTGGCCACAGAAAATAGGGCAACATACAGATTTTTTTTTTTTTTTAAATGTATTCCAAGGCCCTGGTTTCAGATTCATATTCAATATTCGTTATTAAGCGGGATTCCCCTGGATGGAGCTTTATCCCTGCCAGCACTCCTTTTACATATCCCAGCCCCCCTACACAAGGGGGTCCATGGGCTCACGCCGGATGGGATAAGCATGGATGGGAAACCATCAGCTGCATCCGAGGGGTGCAGCTGGCAGTGGGGAAGCATCTCCTGCCCGTCGCAGACAGGGGCACAGATGCTGCTCCAGCTCCGAAGCCAGAGAGATCTGAGGCTTTCAGAAGGGGATTCAGAATGCAGCCACTGCACAATTTACTGAGCAGTGGTACCAGGTGTCAGCAGCTTCAGCTGGCCCAGGGAACAGTCCCACATCTCCACTCCACTACCTGGATACTGATGTAAACAGAACCATGATTCCACGCTGTCACAGTGGGGACAGAGCACAGGCACCGAGGGGTTAACGCGTGGCGATGCACGCGGCCCTGCCTGGAATAACCGGCGTTAATGTGCCGTCCAAAATCATCATCCCCATTCTTCGGGCATCTGGTGACACTGACATGCTGAGCACTGGGAGAGGAGCGCTCGCTGGGCTGGGCAGCCTCGGCCCCAGGCTGCGCTGGGCGTCACTGAGCCGACATGACACGGGTGTCAGAGGCGTCAGGCAGAGCACTGGGGGAGCTGCTTATTCAAAATAATACGAGATCTCGACAAAAAGGCAAAGTGACCTTCGTGCCGAGTACATCTGCTGCAGCAGCAGCGTGATTATGCAGATGTTTTGATTCCTAATTCAGAAATAATAAGCGGTTCATGGATTCCAAGTTTAAAAATATATTCGTCATCTGGTTTCTGTAGCAGCATGTGTGCCACTGGAGCACCAGCGAAGCGCCGGTCTCTGAGAACCTGGTCTAGTGGAAGGTGTCCCTGCCCATGGCAGGGGGTTGGAGCTGCATGAGCTTTAAGGTCCCTTCCAACCCAAACCAGTCTGGGATTCTATGACACACAGAAAGCATTCGGCACGGTGCATCGGATGGTTTCCAGGGACAACAGTCCTGAGATGGCCCAGGCAGCATCATCCCACTCTCCCGGAGCCCTGAGGAGATGGCAAAAGGCCCCAGGGATCCAAAAGCAGGAATACAGGGAAGAATGCATATGCTATTGGGATGCTGGAGCACAGAGCAACTTAAATGAGTGGAAGAGGTTTTTAAGGGTAGGGAGAATTTTCTTTTAATTTCCACTCTCTTTGATGACCCATCCACAGGGCTGAGGCTGGACACATGTCAGAAACAGGGTGGTACCCATGTGGCTGGTGTAGGGATGAGCTGGGATGGGCCCAGGAGCCACTTCCCTGCACTGAGCTCCCCTTCAGGGAGTGGGAACAGCCCCCAGGTGCCAGATGGAATCAATCAGCAGCTCGGCTGCTCTGTTCCATCAAGGAGACACACATGCTTCCCACCCCTCACTTCCCTATGGAGATGCTGACAATGCTGATGCCCCCTCCCTGATGCATCCCTGGTTTCTGCCCCAGCTCCCCCTCAGCCCACCTGGGAACTGCAGCCAGGAACGGGCACAAACCATAGGCAAACGCCACTGCTCCCACGAGCAGCCCAGATCCCGAGGAGTTTTATAAGGTAATCAAATATGCAAGAGATTCAACAAACTAATTTCAAGCACACACCTGGGGTCCTCTGATAATGTCAGTTGTGCCTATACAGCACAAGGATTAAAATTTCATAGAGTCATGATTTCATCAGTCGCTAAACTACAAAGGATTAATTAACAGCCAGGGAAGAGCTCATGGCTTGGAAATACAGTCTTAAGGAAAATATCTATCTCGGCTCTCCAGATGTCAGCACACAGACGAATAAAGCTTTGAAGAAAACACTTTCTTATTATTAGCAACTCCAAAATATTGTGTTTTTGTAGCTAGAAAAGAATGCCCGATTCCAATCTGCTGCCACCTGGCTCTGTGCATAGTCATGTGCCCTCCTGGAGGACTGGTTTGGGCTCCTGGGATGGGACACTGGGTGCACACCCGGGTTTTATGCCTGAATTTTGGGAATGGGCAGAGACACCTCCCTGGGTCAGGGGATGGAAGAACCCCAAGCGTGGAGGAGTCCAGCCAGGGGTCTCCCCTCTGCTCTGTGCACAGTGCCTGCCCTGCGCTCACCGGCTCCCAGAGAGGCTCCCAAAGCACTCTCCACACCAGCTGGGCTTCAAAAGTTTGGGAAGGAGAACGGGCAACGGCTGCAGCACTGGCAGCACGAGCGGTAACAGCAGCACTTCCCCCCCTTCCCCGGGAAGATGAATTGGGGAGCTGTCAGCGAGGGACAGGCGCAGCACCGATGTTGCTGTACAGGGGCAGTGGAAGTGTCTTTGATTAATGAAACCGTAATGCTGGGCTGTTACACAGCCCTTCTCTGGCAGGAGAAATGCCCTCGGACAGGCTGGAGATGCCACGCTCCCCATGGATTACCCAGAGATGCTTCTCCCAGCCATGGGCTGGTCTCCTCCCGCCCTCTGCCAGCACCGCTGCCTTTGCCCAGGTTTGCACTGCCTCCTCAGGATTTCCCAGGGTGGAAAAATAACAAATTATTTCCAGTTGGAAGTTGGGAGATGAACATTATGCACCTTGTCAAGGCAGTAATTTAGCGTATCCACACTGCACTAGGCTTTGGAGAGACCCAACGTGCCCAGGGCAAGGATGTGGCAACAAGGGGAGTGCCCTGGCAGCTCGGGGACTGAGGTCATCACTGTCCATCCAACTGCAAGAGCTCCCTTAGAAAACATATACTTTGGGAATGACTATGGAAATGGGAGGTGTCAGAGGAGCTCACACAGCCCGAGCCCCGCCAGAGCTGTCAGCACGGCACGGTGCGGCACGTGGGGCTGCATCGCATCCACTGTGTCCGCGCTGGCTTTGCTCCCAAAACCGCACAAACATCTGCGCGGAGGGAGCGAGCGGTGCTGGCTGGAATTGCACTGTAACCTGTCATCTCAGGGCAGAACAACACGGGCAGATGCCGTCGGTGCTGCAGGGCCTTGCACGGGGGGATGGCAACAGGGGCATAGCACTGGCAACTTTCCCCTGCAGTTTTTCCCTCCTGCACCGGTTTCAGCGCTGGTGCACTAACAGGAAGACGCTGCCTCAGCTCTCCCTAATTAGTTTTGCTCAGCCTACAACATGTTTTGCTGAAAAATAAATAAATACCTTCCGGGCGAGCCAAGCTCTGAGCAGGATGCCAGTACTGACGGCACGCTCTGCTCCCCCCAGCCCCAGCCAAAAGTACGCGGTGTCCCAAACCTGGGCGTTGCTGAGCCATCCCGGCACCGTGGGACCTCCCCAAGGAGGCTTGCTCACCATTAATTCATTTATGAGCAGCCTCACCCCCCACCCCAACATGCACAACAGGTTCCATGCAAATTCCGGAGCTTTTAAATTATACCGTTAATGAAAGAAAATAAAGGCAGTTAAAAGGCAATTTGCTCAATTGGTGTTAATATTTAAGCACAGCATGTGCAAAAACGAGATCGCAGAATTTGGTTTTTCCATGAGAAAACTTTTGGCCCCAACTTTCCAGAAAGGATGGAGCATAGCAGCGAATGCAGTGCCCGGGGTTGGGTCTGGAGCCCCCTCAGCAGCAGCCAGCCAGGCTTTTTGTTAAGAAAACATTCCCCATGTGCCCCAGCAGCCCCCCAATAGCCATGAGACCAGCAGTTCCTCCTCTGCCAAGGGGTGATACTGCCGCTCCCTTGCACACCAGTATCCCCACATCCCGGTGCTTCCCTGCAAACCTTTCCTGAGGGCAAGACAGAGACAGCGGGAGCCCTGAACATCCCCTGCACTCATGGGACTCGAACCACCCGTGGGAACTACAGCACGGGCAGGCAGAGGCACCACCAGTGTCACTCCCAGCACCACAGCCCCAGTGCACTCCCAGCTCAGCACATCATTGCCACCACATGCAAAACCTAAACACATTGGGAACACGGTGGCCGCTGCACCAGCAAACAGCCAGGACAAACCACGGGCCAGCTCGAGGCGCCGTGGGACACCTGAGCTACAGCCAGCAACACTCTGGTCATTGCTGCCCACACCAAAGGGTCAGGTTGGTGCCACAATGATAACAGATTCTTAAAGCAAACTGGAAACAGTGACCTGGCACCAAATTATCGCAGGCAAAAGCAGCTGACGCTGCCCTCAGCTCAGTCCCACTCCTGGTCCTGCCCTGCCTGGGGGTTACTACGCTTGCATAAATTCACTTTCAAAACAGGAGCTGCTGGTGAATAAGACCTCGATTTCTAATGGTTGGAAATATTTTGTACACTCTGCTGCTCCCTCTGTACCCCTTTGTCAGGGCCGAGGGCTGTCGGCTAAAGCGGGTACCAAAAGACCATCTGTAGCTCCCGTCTTTATAGAGAAGTTTAAATAGGGGGATGAATGAGCACAGGAATTAATGAATGATAAAGCCGTATGGTCCCAGTCAGCCTCCTACGCCGGGATGTGGCATTCAAATCCTCCCAGCCTTCTGCCACAAAGAGAGGTTTCTATGCTACAACAAAAAAAAAAAAGGGGGAGTTGGTGCGTGCAGGTTTTTAACAACAAATCCAGCGATTCACCTCCGGGTTCCCACTCGTTTTCCCTGCACCAGGCTGGGGGAAAGAAACAGGCGTTTCCCCAGATCTGCCTGCAACCCCACTTGATAGGGAGGGAAGTCAGAGGAGTCAGTTCTGGGGCTCATCTGTGCACTGGGTGAGGGTCCTGGCCAGAGTACCCCGGGACCTCACACCAGCAAGGGTGTGCAGGTTTTGGATAAGCCACCTGGACTGACTGTGCTGCATCCGCTTAGCCAGCCTTTGAAGCACCCCCCCACCTTATCCACTTGGGGCAGCTTAAAGATGCCTGGTAAAAACTAAGGAATTGGAAAGCCTGAAGGGTGTTTCAAGTGAGGGGTTGTGGCGAGGGTGTGCTCTGCTCCCAGAAGCACATCCATTATAAACCAGCTCTATAAAAAAAAGGTACAAAAGAGAAACCCAAGGCTTGAGGAAAGCTCACAGAAATGAAGCCTGCTCGCCAGTGGCAAAGAGAAGATGCTCTAGCTAACGGTGCTGTTGGCTGCAGATTAACAGGTGACATCCAGGTAAAGACAAGGACACAGAGGAAATCACTGATATTGCTAGAGGATGGCATCTGACAGCCCAGGCCCACTGACAAGGTAAATGCAGGATCAAACACCCCAAATCTGTTCGACCCCTATTCAAAGACCCGGAGTTGCCAGGGGGGGAACAGTTGTCTCCAAAACAACACACAAGAGGCAGAGGGAGCACGGCACAGTACTGGAACGTTACTTGTATTTTAAGAGCCGTCATGTGTAAAGCATTAGCGGTTTTGAAATTGCATTCTCAAGTTAATTAAATGGACTATCTTTTATACATAAAACGTGAAAGCACACGATCAAAAGCTATTAACGAGGAAGTGCCTTTTTGGAGCAGGGCTCTGCCTCTCTGTGCCCACTCCCCAGACCTGAGCATCCCAAGGGAGCCACTGTCCCAGTGTGCCAGCACAGTGCCAGGGAGGCCATCTGAGTTGTGCTGAAGCTCAGCTACAGCATTAAGCATCACCAAAACCTCTGCTTGGGCACTGCACTGAGCCGTCCCGTGGGTCCATTTTCCCACAGGAGCCATATGCACTCCATTCAGGGAATTCCTCTGTACAGGGATGTTTGCTGGCTGGTGGTGGTGTGAAAATCCATGGCAGTTATCTTTGCTGCAGTAAAACACTGACCTTCAGTTTTAGGCAGGAGGTAAAGTTCACCATCGATTGGACCCACCATAAGCTGTTGATAATTACTATTATCTCCGAGTTAATCTTGTGAGAGGTCGTTTTATAAAAATCTTGCAAGCTGTGTCTTTTACCTCCCAACTTCATATCTGGGTCAAAAGGTCAATTACTGCAGCTTGCTGACTTGAGATTTCAGAAAAAAATGCCCTCCTCCCACCCGAAAAACCCACTGGAGCAGGGGGAACGTGGGCTGGTGCCCGCCCTTGTGCGGGCAAAGCACCCAAACCCTTGGGCTGCGAGGTCAAGGGGAAGATTTTCCCAAGTCAGAGCTATCCCAGTTCATGAGCTGAGCTGGGGCTGGTTGCTCACAGACTGGTTGGGGCATATCCCACACTCTGGGATATGGGTCACAGCCAATGGGTCCTGGGCATTGCACTGGCGAAGGCATGGTCCCTGCTTCACTGGATCATGTGGCACAAGGCTCAGAGGATGCCAACCCCCACTGACAAAGCGCCATGTGTGTGAGCAGCTGCCTCCCTGCCCAGGCACACAGGATGAGTGTTTAAACTCCTGGGCTCCACTCCCACACCTACCCATGGAGGTGACAAATAGAAGCAGATCAGAAACCCATGGAGGGGCTGAGAGAAGCCCCAAAGACGGATGAAGGTGTGACCCGCTCTGTGATCCCGCTTGCCTCGCCATGTTCTGCATCACCAAATATCATCACTCCTGTTATTTCATCCCCCTGACAGGATGCTGCAGGGCAGCTCCGGGCAACACCTCTCTCAGGGGGCAAAAAAATCTGTCAGTGTTGCTGCAGCCTCTCCCGTGAGTGCAGCCCGGGCCCGCGGAGCATTGCTCAACTGCTCGGCAGGCAGGTGTCATAAACAAGCAGGCACATGGCAAACATATCGATTTCCCGGAGCTTATCGCGCAGCAACCAGTGCTCAGTTACCAGGCTACTTTAATATGTAATTTACTGCAAGAAGGGAGAGCAGGGCTGAGGGCGGCTGGAATATTTACTGTGGGATGGACGGGGAGGTGGAAGGTGTGAGCAGGAAGGAGGTACAGTGTCTCTTGCCTCCAGCCATACTTACTATTTTCTAACTTGAAAAAACCGCAAGTCCTCACCACTGCAATAGAGTGTTTACATAGATGCCATTAATCTTCTTCTGCAACTGTTTACGCTATGAAAATACAGTCTCAGCTGCCCAGGCTCTCCATCTCCTTAATTTAAATTCAGATGCTTAATTTCTGTCAAAACAGAGCCCACCAAAATTACCTCCATCCATTTCTGGCACTCAACTTGCTTCATCTTCTGAGAGCTGCCTGGTGGAGTGGGGAGTGACCCCAGGTGGGAGTGTGGAAAAGCAGGAGAAAAGTGGCATTTCCAAGGCTTTTCCTCCCCAGCCTACCTGGGACTGCGAAATTCAAGACCAAAGCCCAGCCTGAGATAATGCTGCCACCCTGATCCAGCCACCCACCTGCAGCTACCTGCCCCAGTCCCCAGCCAGAAAGGAACCATCCTGTCTCCCTCTAGCCCTGTCCTGCACCCAAGGGCATTTAGTAGATGTGACCCTTGAGGGAATCCTGGGACCCACAGGAGGTTGGTGTTTTCAGAGCACAATATTTTAAAAATCCCCCTTGTACAGTGCCTCTCAGTAGATCTTTTGGAATTTACAAGATAAATAGCGGTAATTTGATTCTTATCTTCTTCAAATCCAATTCTAAGGCACTTCTGTGTAAAGGACACTAATTATAGCCCAAGGGGAAAGAAAAGGTAACCCATCAACGAGAATACACTGGAAACGTTTAAAGGGGTACAGGGTGCTGAAAAGTCAAATAGATTTCAAATCTGCTCTTGCAAGAACAATAATTTCTTGGGTGAAAATTACTCTCGGCACTGTTCCCACTCCCCAGCTGCTCTTCCAGTGGGCAGCTTGCTCCACAGATCCTTTCAAGGCTGCCTGGCCACTCCAGAGCCAGCCCAGGACAGGTAGCAGCACAGGGACAGCCCCATCTCTGTGCTCAGACAGTCACGGTGCTTTTCACTCTCATTTCCATGGCATTATTTACTAACGAAAAGGCAAAGTTTATACACACAGGGGAATGTGATCAGCAACAGACACCAAAGATGACAAAACCATCACTCATTAGCATAAATATTATGTATTTTCAAACACACACACACCTAAACATGGGATATTCTAGCTCCAAAACAACTCCACAGGCCAGGAGCCCCTGCCTGCTCCAGCCACCCAACGGCAAACCCAGTTTGCTGCTGAAGAGCATCCCGAGGAGGAAGAGGATGGTGGAGAGAGCACACTAGCCATGGCCACACAACACAGCCCAACCATTACAGCATCTATAAAATAATAAAACCCCGATGCTGTGATGTGGAGCCAGGATGTGGCAGAAGATGATGCAGGAAGAATCAAAGGGATTTGGCAATCCAAATGGAGTCTTGTTTAATGAGTGCTGCCTTGGGCTGTCGCTCCACAGCATTAACATCCATTGTTACCGTCCCTCCGAAGACGACACGATTAGTCCCTTTAACACGGTGACACTCACAGCTAACTCATCTCTGACCCTGCCAGGCAGGGCAGGCGCTGTGCGAGAGGTGACCAGAGGTAATCGAAAATACACGCGCCGGAGACCGGAACCAAAGAGTTGCCTCAGCAGCCACCCTTGGCAACAGGTGACAGCGATGGCACCTGGAGGACGACCAGCGTGGGCACACGGTACCTCAGCGCTTTGCTGAGGTGGCATGTCAGGCTAGCTGGGGGCACGTGGAACAGCAGAGCCACGGTCCCTGGAGCACACGGTCCCCGGAGCACAGGCTGCTCCGGGGACATCGGTCCTTGCGGCCGCGCACAGCAGCACTGTATGTGGTGGCAATGGAAGGCCCCTTCCTCAACACACAGATCACTGGCAAGAAGCTGGCCATGCAGGGACGTTTTTTTCACTTAGCAACAAAGGTGCTAATTAGGGACGGAGCTGCTCTCCACCTCCAGTTGGAAGAGGATGCGGCACAGCTGCCTGTGCCAGCAGTGGCCAAGCCCGCGGCGCTACCGTCCTCCTATCTTCTCACTGGTCACAGCTGGATGGGTCCCTCTCCCAACACAAGGGCCAAAATGTGAGCCCTCCTCCCAGAAATGCTCACCCACATCCTCAGCACATAACCCACCAGAGCCCTCTGCACCCCCCATACACATGCTGGGTGGTCACAGCCCCCGCTCCAGGGCAGCCCACCACAGCTCCCACCCTGCTAAATAATGCATTGGCAAGCGCTCACTGCTGCAAGGGAAGGGTGATAAACATTTCTGCACTGCTTTAAGTTACGTTTGGTTGGATGCTGAGGGAAGAGCCGCCTCCAGCTAAAGGGTCAGAGAAGCCAGAAATCAATACAAGCACTTGCATCTGCATCCTGAGATCCCAGTGCCCCTCCCCAGCTCTGTGGGCAGGGCTGGGCTGGAGGCATTCCACAGGCAGGGCTGGAGCCATCCCGTGGCAGCCATGGTGCTGTCCCACTCTTGGGTACTGCTGACTCAGCACCCTGTGGGCTGGGAGCTACCGGTGGCCCAGTTCCCACCACGGCACCTGGCCTACATGCGATCTTCCCCACAGCCCCCAACAATTCCCCCCAAAAACCGAAACCAAATGCTGCCCTTCAACCAGGGTGACAGTGAACCAAAAGGCCAGGGAAGACACAGCAAAGCCAGGATGGCATTTCCCCATCCCTCACCCAAAAGCATGGGAAGCCAGGGATCTGGAAAGAGAAAAACTATTGCTTTTCACTTTTTTCCATTGGAAAGGTTTTCATCCAAGTTAAAACGTTCCTAAGGCGATTCCTGCTGGAGGGAAGGGGATTTTCTGCCAATTTCATAGCACGCCACCGGTTCCCACCAAGGCAAGCCACAGCAAGAGAAGTGCGAGCCAGGCTCTGAGCACCCCAGGGAGGTAGGGCGCAGTGGGGGCCCCTCCACAGCCCCCCAAGGCAAGGGCAGCGCAGGTAGAGCTGCCCAACGAGGCTTCGTGTGTGACAGGCGCCTCTGGTCACTGCCCTTATTCGCAGAAGTGCCCTGCCCCACGCTTAGTGCTTGGGATCTTTTCTACGAACAGGGGGAAGGTAAAAAGAGAAGAGGAAATCACCACGTTCCTGGTAAAAGTAGCAGAACGCCCTGGAGGGAGGGAGGTACAGAGGGAGGGTTTCGGTTCTGAGTGCTGTGCTGTTTCGCAGAAAGGGGCCCTGGTGGGTGAGCCACCGGTGCCCTGCTGTACTCTGACCACCCCACTCCACGTGCCGCTGGCAGAGGGCCCCCGCCGCAGTGCTGTGATTCATATGGCACCAGAACCCATGATCCAGCTGACCACAGCACGGTGTGAGTGGGACGGTGTGCCAGTGCCAGGCCAGTGCTGCATGGCACGGGCGCAGGGGGGCTGGTGAGGGGCCAGCGATGTGCGGGCACTGCACAATGCCGGTGCCTTATCTCTCCCACGCAAAGGCCGTTCGTGTGCACTGCACAGCCGGCTGCGATCACAGCCCGTGCCCAGCTGAGATAAGAGATCTGTCACCAGCGCTGCCTGCGCTGCGCTCCCGGCAGCCAGCTCCTGCCGGCAGCCCGGATTTGCACAGTCTGAGAGCCATTGGCAGGGTCTCTGCACCAAGCATCCCCTCTGCACATCCTCTCACTGCTTCCCCTCATCAGGGAGCCCTTTTCTGTACCACTTTGTGCTTCCCATTCCAGATCTGTGATCATAGAATGTCTTGGGATGGGGAATACATTAAAATTAATCTCATTCCACCTCCTTGCCACAGGCAAGGACACCGTCCACTTAGACCGGTTGTTCCAAGCCCTGTTTAACCTGGCCTTGAACACTTCCAGGGATGGGGTATCCACAGCTTCTCTTCCACTGTTGCAGTGCCCCAGCACACTCACAGGGAAGGGTGATGCCTGTGCTTTCAGCTGTCCCTGCTCCTGCACCACTGCAGAGCCGTGAGAAGCCAACAGAACAGCTAAAGCCACATAGTGAAGTCTGGAAAGCAACGGGCCATCCCAAAAGCCATGTGCCGCCACGCACATACCCTTCCAAGAAGGCCAGAGGGGTTTTGGTTGGGTTTTTTAAACATGCAGCCTGTGCTGAAGAGAAATTAAATTTCTTGGAGTCACAGCCTTCTCAGGTTTACTCTCTGCATGCCAAAATTAGTACAACCTGCCCCTAAATACCATAGTAAAAACCACTAGTAAGTGCTTTGCCTTTATGTCAGCGCTGGTTTCTAGGAGGATGAATCATGCTTCCTCCTTAGCGCTCCTTTCTAATATGATTTACTATAAATAATGCGTGGAGAGAAGAACAAGGGAAGGCGACCAAGGGCAAAGCATGTGGAGCCAAGCACTATCCCAAACTCAGTGGCAAGAGGATAAAAGCAATTCCAGCAGTTGTGATGGAGTGACAAACAGCATGTGGGTTGTAACTGGTGCAGTACCTGGTACAGAAATTATAGAATCATAGAATACCCTGAGCTGGAAGGAACCCACAAGGATCATTAAAGTGACTCCTGGCCCTGCACACGACAGCCCCAAGAATACCAGCACGTGCCTGAAACTATTGTCCAAATGCTCCTTGAACTCTGGCAGGCTTGGATTTTGTGAAGCACCAAGCTTGGGAAAGACGTTTGACAGCACTAAGTCCAACCATTCCCCCAGCAGTGTCAAACCCACCACTAAAACACGTCCCTAAGTGCCACCTCTCCATGTCTTTTGAAGCCCTCCACCAGTGACAGAACTGGCCTGGTGCTTGGGGCTGTGGGATTTTTCAAGTTTCTCTTTGTTTTTCTGCTCAGTTGGTGTTTCCCTTCTTTATAGGTCACCAAGGTGAGTGCAGGTATCTTCCTCCCCACCACAAGTTTCATCTGCAGATGGATGGAGGTGTATTTTTTCAAGAAGGGGGTGCACAGGTCCCCTCTGCAGCACGCAAGGCAAGCACCACAGCATCACCCGTGCCGGCATCCAGCGTGCTCCCTCATCACTCTGCTGCTGCAGTGAGGCAGCTGCTCCTCGAGCAGCACTAAACAGAGCACGGGGTTATCAGCCCGGCTGATACACGCCGATAACCAGCCCATCTCCCGCGCTGACACCGGTAACAAAGCAGGGTGTTTAACGCTGATTTATGGCGGGCGGGCGGCTCTAGCCAGGTTCTTGCAGCGCTCGTGCCTACGTGGAGAAGCGTTTCCTCAATCGCACACTGCCGGCTTGTTTGCTAAACAGCACGCCAATAAAACAGCAACGAGACAACGAAGGCCGATGGAAACCTGAACCAGCACAGCGGGGCATGTATCCAACCATAATCTACTTAAAATCAGTTAAGAACACTACAGCGAAAATGATCCGGGCGGCCCTGGCCCCCGGCCAGCGCATGAGCCTGCGCTCCAAAGGCTCGCTCCTGCAATCCCAATTTTAGGGTGATGCTCCCTCCTTCAGCTGCAGAGAGACCAAGGCAGTACATGCTCTTGCCAAAAAGAGAAATCCACCTTCTTTGGGAATCACGTGGTCCAACAGCACTTGTACCCTCCCAAAGGTACCTGTTGCTCTCCTGTCAGCACAGAAGTTACCCAAAGCAGTGCCAGTGCAATCCAGTGTGTTCCAAACTGAAACCGAGTGGTTCAGGCACGCCTCAGCCTGGATAAAGATTATCCAGAATAGATATGCAGGTGATGCACCTGAATGCCCCACAGCGGGTCTGGGCAACCAGGCTTGAGTAAGAACATGAGAAGATGTCACAACTGCACTGGGAGCTCATGAGCCCATATTAAAAGGTGTCTGGCCACACGCAGACTCCCCTGCTGTGTCTGCATTTATTCCAAAGGATGAACAAACCTTTCCCCATTGCTCATGTTATATGAATCCCTCCTGTCTGAAATTCCCTATGTGCCACTCTCCCTGTTTCAGCTGGTACCTGTCCCAACACCAGTCCCTACCAGGGCTGGGGCACACACCAAGCTCTGCCCAGGGTACCAGCAGCAGAGCAGGATGCAGATCCCTCCCCGCAAAGGAGGGAGCGATGTCCTGTGAAGGACTGATCCCACCATAAAGTGCTGAGCCGGGCCAGGGGGGAAGAACCCCTTGCCAGTGCAGTGACACAAGCCAGGACTGCCGGGAGAGAAGGAATGAATGGAATAGGCTAATTTACACAGGAAGTGAGCACTTACCAGACCCTTCATCCCAACACACAAAACCCTCTGCCATATCTGGAAGCAATTACACCCAGTTAACATGATCTGCCTGCCACTAAAATTAACTGCAAACAGAAATATTTTTCACTTTTGCAACAGGAGATGCCATGGCCCCGTGTTTGGCTGCCGGGAAATATTTAGTAATTACTCATTTAAAGCCTCTCTTGAAGCTGTCAAAGGGTGGGGAGGGGGGGAGTAAAAGAAAAATCTTGCTAATTGCAGGCAAAAAGGAAAATGCAGATCATTTTACTCTATCCAAGGAAAACAGATTTACGCACCAATATAACTAAAGAGCCAACACCCCGCAGAAGAGGGGAAAGCTGTGGGAATGCTCTGTCACCAACAGCAAGGGCTGCCCTACACCACTCCCATGCTCCACGGGGAGAGGAAGAAAGGGTGGACAGCATCATCCCCGATGAACCAGGACAATCTCTCTGAGGGGCCCTCTGCACAGCCAAAAAGACATTTTAACCAATATCATTCTGCAAGGTGTAATGGGGACTGAGGAGGTTTTGCAAATCTCACTGAGCTGCTGCAGCGCCAGCCAGCTCTCTGGGGAAAAGCCACCCAAGTGTCCTCAGTGGGGCAGGTTTCATGCACTGGGCAGACATAAATAAATAAATAAATAAATAAGTAGAAATAGGTGTTTTCTGATGGGAACCTTAGAGCTTTGCTTTCAAACACAGCACACGCATAACTAAACTGATGCACAATAATGGATGGAATAATGCGAAAGCCAAAGGGGGCTTTTCCCCCTCTGCACTTGGAGCTGAGCATGGAAATGGTTAAGTCCCCCACTGAATAAATCAAAAGTTCAAGGCTGCAACATACCACACCATATTCCCCCTCTGCCCATGACAAGAACCAGAGAGCCCCCGAAATCCCAAGCATCCTGCGCAGGGTCTCGGCCGGCGCTCACAGGTTACACGCTCGGGGTCAGCGCGGTGGACCTTAACTGCAACATTCATTTCCTGAGCGGGGCACGTCCCCCTGCCCATAAAGCTAATAAGAGCTTCCTCGCCCGGCTGCCCTGTGCCGCGGCCCGGCAGCCAGGAACGCTGGTTTCCATTAGCCCCTTATGATGCCAGGTGCCGTTAATAAGGCCCATCAGCAAGAAACAAGAGCTGCCAGGTCATCCTCAGACTCTGGAAGTAATCACAGGCAGAGTTTGGGGGGCTGCTGCCTTGGCTTCTCCTTCTCTCCCCCCCTTGCTTTCCATTTTTTCTCCTTTTCCTAAAGTTTCCATTGCAGTGGAACATAAATTGCTGAATGCTTAAAATAAAATAAAAAACAACTACTGTATCCGGCTACCAAAATTAACACTAATAACATCTCACAAAGCACTTGGGATCCGATTTATCACGTTTATTGCTTTAATGGTACACTGCATCTGTTTCTCACTGTGACATGCCGAGCAGTGCCAACGTGCCTAATGGCATTAGCAGTACAACGCTCAGCTAATCCAGGCGGAGACAGGGGAGTGGGGTTGGCAGAGGAAGAGCCAAAGGCTGGATCCCCCTGGGAAGCTGTGGTTTTCCCAAGCAGGAGCACCTTCCACCCAAACCCACCATATGGGGAGCATTCACCCATCACTGGCCTCCACCAGCCTCATGACACCATCACTGCAAAGCACTTTCGTTTTCCAGCCCAGCATCTCCATCTCACACCGACACATGTGGTGAGCGCTGCCAGCAGCCGCATGGCTGTGGCGGGTGAATTCCTGGGCAGCACCAGTTGGGACGCTTGTCTGTGCCACAAACGAACCGTATGGAAACGCATCCCCACCTGCAGCCTTTCCAGTCACTATTGTTTCGTAAAAGACATGGTTTAATTTTTTTTAAGTTTTAGGGTATTTAACTTCCTGATGACCAATTATGGCAGGCTCTGTTGGCAGCTCAGCACGGCTCTCACCTCACAGCTCGGAGGTTTTCCTTCACAAAACAACCCCAAAAAGGGCTGCTGAACTATGGCTTTTTTGTCTGCAATTAGAAGCAACGATCGATACTAACATTAGATTAAGTTTGAACTTTGCTGAACCCAGAAGGAAATCTTTTATAAAAAAAATTAAAGACTCGCCGACTCAATCTACACTCAATTAGTCAAAATCATAAGCTTGGTAAAGGATTAAAAAATGGATCATGCAGCAGCCGGCGGGCTCAGGGACCCAAAAAACCTGATCAGAGCCAGCGTTGAGGCTTGTGGCCACTCGGCCACCAAAAGGCCACAGCTCAGCACTCCTGGATATGACACAGCCCAGATGATACTGCCACAAGGCCGAGGAGCCGCACGCGGGGCCAGGGCAGATGACTGTCCCTTGGGCGCTGTCTGTCACCCAAGGCCAGCGGCCCCCTGTGCTTGCCAAGGCCAGGCCGACCCTCTGCTCTCCTTTTTCTGCACATCTTCCCATACTAACGAAGACACAAACAGCACTCGGAAAGCTCCAAGACTATAACATATATATTTACACTTATATAGTAATGCGTGCATGTAAACAAACAGCCCCACCATATGCATGGGCTGCCTGTGTGCTGTAAACAGGCTCAGCACAAGCCGGCTCATGGAGCTCCCTGCAGAAAGAATGGCATCGGCACCGGGTGGCTTTGGGCTCTGTCACCTGCTGGGTGGAAGCTGTCACTCTGGGCAGCCGAGCACCCCACATAACAGCAGGGTACCCCCTTCCCAGGAGCTGCTCCCAGCCCCCAGCTCACCGCAGCTGGGAACGGCTCTGCTCGGGTACCTCCACGCTCATGTCAGGATCGGAAAGCAAAACCACAGCAGTCAGTGCACGGCAAAAAGAGGTCAGCAAAAGCCAACAAGTGACACCCCGGTGCCTCCGGCACATCCTGTCCCCACCGCCGGATTTCTCAGGGAGGTGGTGTACAGACCTCAGTGTGGGACACAGCTCAGGGAGGTGGTGTACAGACCTCGGTGCGGGACACAGCTCCCCCAGACCCCCTATGCACCAGGCAGTGGAGCCAAGAGGAGCCCACCGCCAGCACAGTGCAGCTGCCACCAGAGCTGCTCCGGCAGAGAGCTGCAGATCCCAATCCAGCGCAGATGCTGTTTAACAGCTCCATGAATACAATAGGATCCCACAAATCCTTCTCCAATGGTAATTCTCACAATGTATTAGAAAGCAAACACTATAAAAAAGCCACATGAGATCCTATCTACACACAAACCACCTGGGATTTAGACTTTGGGGGGTGGGGGTTGAGTTCATTGGACTGTTGCCCAACGCCTTTCAACATGTATGGTCTAACAGATCAGTTTAAACACGGATCAAAGGATTTGGCTCACCCTGCAAAGTTTGCCAGCGCCAGGTAATCGGTCTGAAAGCAAGAACAGGCAAACAGAGTTTGGCACTGGCTTCAGCGACTGCCTTCAAGGTTCTGCTGGCAGGGGCCAGTGCTGAGCTCCGTGCTCCGGGCAGACTCCGAGCCCCTCGGAGCACGGTGTGTGCCCAGCCTCCCGATAAGGATCATGAATAAGTAAGAAATAAGCTAGGGCTGCAGCCACGGCTGTCAAAACAAGCCGAGCCCAGGAAGGCACTGCGAAATAGGGGCTGTCGTGCTGGACAGCTGGGTCACGCTCCCCCATCTCCCGACTGCGCGGGGAAAGATCCGACCGCGCAGCCTTCCCTCCTTCCGGACACATCCTCCGGCGGCGACAGGAGCCTCCAGGCAGCCCCAGCATCGCCCTCTCCTGCGGCAGCAGCAGTCGCTGCTCTGGGCTTGGAGGGGGAAAGGGAGAGGCTCGAGACCGTGGCAGAAGGGCACGTTAAAATTCTCCCTGAGCCCTCACTGCAGCTCTCCCGGTGACGTTCGGTCTGCATCACCGCACGGCCGAGGCAGCTTCGGGCACGTAACCAACGCCAGCCCCAGCTCTGCCGCTCGCGAGAGGGGGAACAAAGCCGAAAGTGGGTGTGCACCCACGCGGAGCCGGGGATCCTGCGAGGGGCGAAGGCAGTCCCGGCAGGGTCCGTACGGCAGAGCGAGGGGCGATGTTCCGGCACTCGCAGACCCGCGCGGGGCTCGGGATCCCGGCACAGCAGCTGCCACCCTGCACCGGGAGCGTTCGCGGGCTGAGCGTGCGGGGAGCCGCTGCTCCGGCACCCAGCACCGGCTCATCCCGCACCGCTGGCGGGCGGCGAGCGCCGGCAGCACCGGCTGCCCCGCCAGAGGCGCGTGCCGGCACGGCCACCGGCCCTGAAGCGCCTTGTGTGCATCG
This sequence comes from Oxyruncus cristatus, assembly GCA_013399855.1. NCBI lineage: Eukaryota > Metazoa > Chordata > Aves > Passeriformes > Cotingidae > Oxyruncus > Oxyruncus cristatus. The sequence continues at coordinate 2,690,970 of VXAY01004698.1, read as the reverse complement.
GGACTAATCAACCTGTTGATTCATTAAAAATCTGTCAGGGTGCGTTGCCCGGGGAGGCAGGGATAAGCTCCGGCACCGCGCCGGTGCTGCCTACCCCAGGCAGGACGCAGCCGTCCTGCCGAGGGGCTGCAGTCACGTTGGGGGCCAGCACAGTGGCCGCCAAAGCACGTCCGGAGCCATGGGATTTGACCGGCGAAGCCGATTTCGGCGTGGTAATTAACGTGGTCCCCATTCCCCAGCCAAATCGGAAAACGAGCTCTGGTTCCCGAACCGCGACCAGGAGGCGGTAAAACAGCAGCGCACAGAACTCACGTGTCAGTAACCACCACCACACTCCCACCCGGCAGCAGGTCCCCGGGGTGCAGGGCTGGGAGTGAGCACACAGATCCCCCACCCTGAGTGGGGGAGCCCCAAAACTGCATCCACAGCCGTTGGAGGTTCAGTCCTGCACCCATCCCCGCAGGCACAGACCCGCGGCTATGCAGTTGCCCGAGCCCTCTGTGCTCGACCCGGCATCACCCAGCCCGACCGCCTCGCCACTTTGCAGAAAGTGCTAATGTTTCATAAACCGGGAAGCCGAGCGGCAAAAAACCCCCCGGGCTGGCAAGTCACTACAAGCCACAAGCCCGACTGCCACCGCAGCCTGCGCTGGTGTGCCCGGCCACTGGCACAGGAGGGACCAGCTCTCAGTAGAGAGAGGGTGAGAGCTACCTGACCCCACAGCATCCCTCTGCATGCAGATCTCTGAACTCAAAGGGTGGCCACTGTGAGCTGCTTGGCTGATGCCAGCCAGGGAAACTGATGGGGTCTGTGCTAGTGGGAAACACTGATGGCCCCAGCCCCATTCAGGCTGTCCTCCCCAGTGAAACACTCACTGGAAGGAACCTTCTGGCACAGTTGCCAGACCTGGAGGAGCTGCAAGAGCCATTCCTCTGAACACACTACTCCACAGCCTGATTTTAGGGTACACGGCAGAAACTTTGCACCAGCACACACAGAACACCAAGCCAGAAACTGAAACCCTCTGGCAAGATCTGGGCTGCCCGGTGCAGCATGCCACAGCACGGCCTCGGCACTCACCTGTGCTGCTCGAGGGTCTCGTTGTCTGGCAGCTCTGCCCCACACACGCTGCACTGCTCGCCCAGGGCTCTGCTCTCTGTCTTCATGCCCGCTGCCAGCTCCCCCAGCTTGCTGAACAGCTCCCGCTGGATGAAGCCCTGGGGCAACAGCCCCCCATAGGCACTGAAGTCCATGGAGACAGCCAGGGCCGGCTGCACGTGCAGGGCGGATGCCATGGCAGGCGGCACGCCAAGCACTGGCTCAGTCTTGTGGTTCGGCAGCAGCGAGTAGATGCCCAGAGGCTTCTCACCTGGGGCGGCAGCGGATGGCTCCGGCCCCAGTGGCAGCCCCTGACCGGGCTCAGGGGCAGGCTCAGCGCCCTCCTCACGGGCATAGTGCAGTTCTCGGGCGCTGGTGATGACACTGCTGCGGGTTGGGGTGCCGGGCCCTTCCTTGCCCTTCTCATCAGGCTTCTCTCCACTGGAGGCACCAGGCTCAGCTGTCCGGGAGCTGTCATGGTTGGAGGCCTCGTCCACCTGCATCGCTTCGGTTTTGACCTCGGCAAGGCCGGGGGGGCGGCGGGCAGTGGCGGGGCGCGAGTCATCAGGGGCACCGGGTGGCATGGCGCCCTGCAGCAGCGACTGCCCAATGGTCATCAAGCTGTCCACCGCTGCCTTGGTGGGGCTCATGGCGGAGAGGGAGCAGTAGGACACAGAGGCAGAGGGGCTTTGCTCTGCTGCGGCTGCCGGCAGGCTCTGGCCGGTCGTGCCAGCATAGCCACCCCGCTCGCCAGTGGGCTTGGAGATGAACAGGCCCTTGATGTACCTTGACTTCCTCTCCTCCTCTTCTTCAGTGGTGGCACCTCCATCAGTCATGGCGACCTCAGCGTCATTGTCCTCAGAGGCCTGGATGGTCTCCAGGATCTTCAGGCACTGCTCCTCCAGGTACTCGATTTCCAGGATCTCGGCGGCGTAGAGCAGGTCATCCAGGTCTTCGACCTTGGCCTGCAGAGTAGCGGTGTATGCATACTCCAGGATCTGCTGGAACGTCTTTGGCGAGAGGAAGTCCAGGGTGTAGTGCTGGCTGTTGCGGTGGAAGAGGATCTCAAACATCTTGCTGGTGCAGGCCAGCACGGTCCGGTGTGCGTGGAACTCCTGGCTGTCCACCATGATGACCACGTCGCACAGCGTCCCCGCCAGGCGCATCTGGTTGGCTTTGTGCAGCAGCCCGGTGGGGTGGCAGGGGTTCTGCAGTTGGATCAGCCCCATCTTAGTCAGATCCATGGCGCGCCCCAGGCTCGCGCATCAGGGTGTCTCGCCGTCGCTCAAATCTGGGACCAGCTTTGTGTGCCGACTATCTGCGAAAACAAAAGGCGCAGGGGGAGAGGAGCGGAGTGGAGCGGGAAGGGGGAGCAGGGAGGGAAGGGGGGAAAAGAGAGAGAAAGGAGAAAAAAAAGAGAGAAAGAGGGGTAAAAGAGGAAAGCCGGGGGGAAAAGGGAGAGGAAATAGGGAGAAGAGAGCAGGGACGAACAGGGAGCGGGGAGGAGAGGGAAGTTAGCCCGCAACCCAGCAGCGACTCGCCCGAAACTTTCTGCGCTGCTCGGCGGATCCGCGGCCGCCGGAGCCGCGTCTCCGCCGCCGCCGCCCGGGGAAGGGAAGGGACGGGAAGGAGCGCATCCCCCGCCACCGCCCGGCTCCCGCTCCGGCTGCCCC
>VXAY01004698.1:2666455-2687790 GCA_013399855.1 Oxyruncus cristatus | reverse complement strand
GCCCCGGGGAGCGACGCGGGTGCCCCCCGGCCCCGCTCCGAGCGGGGCTGCGCGCCCCGACGGGCTGCGCCCGGCGCCGCACCCGCTACAGACAAAGCCGCCCCCCGCGTCGCGCCTGGGCGGACCCCCGGCCCCGGGGGAGGAGACGGTAAAACCCATCCCCAGAGCCCAGTTCGGGGTCCGGTGGTGGGCTCCGGGCGGGAGCCGCGCGGGGTGTGACACGATGTGACACTGAGCACGCGTCGCCCCGACGAAGCTGATTTCCCGCTGACGAAATGCCGACCCCGCACGGGCACCTTTTGTACGTAGGGACGCGGCGGGTGCCTGCGCCCCGGGACGGGCCGTGGGGCTCTGCACAAGGATCGCAAGGCGATGGTGGCTTCGGGAAGGGAGTGAAACACAGCAAGGAGACACCGGCAGCACCGTGACTCCAACAACAACAGCACAAGGCAGTGGCACGAGACACGGGCCACGAGCCGAGGGAGCTGCACCCTGACCATCCTCGACCAGAGACGTGTGTGTGCCCTGGCTCCTTGCTGGTGCCCACACTCGGTGAACCCAGAGACCTGTGTCATCCTCAAGGGGATGGCAGGGTGGCAGCCACACAGAGCTCTCCCTCCTTCCCTCCCTCCCCACACCACCCATGGCACACCACAGCCAGCACAGGGCCCGGCATCATCAGCTAAAACAACAAACACGGACGGCATTAGTACAAAGATACCCTTGGGGTAAAGCAGCGCAAATGTAATCTAAGGAGAACGTTATGGGAAAGTGTGTTTATAATTATAATGGGATTTAATGTACTTTGGGACCAGATGATAGCAGTCATTTAACGAGAACAGCCTAATAACGGAGGCCTCAAGATGCACGGCGGCGCTGCGCGGGTTATTAGATGCGTATGATAACACCGTGCTTGCCGTACTATAGTTAAGGGTGAAGCATCAGTTACCCCTATTTTTTCGGGGGTTATAACTCTGCTGTTGTAATTGGCAGAGAGCGAGAACGCAGTGCGCAGGCAGCCAGCATGCCTGTAGGATGGAGTTTTTAATTGCCTCAAACTGCTCGAGTTTCTCCCCCTCCCAGACTTTAAAATCTGAATGGCTGAGAGGGGGAAATAGTGAGATGCTGTGGTTTCAGGTGTTTTGTTTACTCTTCTCTAACTTTTAAAAGGCTTGATTTCAAGACCGAAATTTTGCAGGTGGTTAGGTGTACATTTTTAGTGTAGCTCCCATGAAATTAAGCTGTGTGAGTCCCATTAGCAGTAATGGAAATCCCATGGCTAAATTCCCAGGCAGCATCCTGAAAATTAACCCCCCAGTCCTTCCTGTCAACTGGTGCACTGCACTTATTGTTGCTCCTCTAATACATATAGTAAAAGCTACTGAATTGTTTAAGATACCTGCTTCCCACAGCCGCTTCTCCCCAAAGGCACTAAATGGCCTGGCAACCCCTTGCAGGGAAACCCCACATGTCCCGGCAGTGAGTGCCCAAACCCCTCCTAGCATCCATAGTGTCAGCATTATAGGCAGAGAGTGTGAGTGCCTTTGGGGACCTGCCTGAAGAGCGGAGGGGTTGCACAGGAGGGTGGTTTTGCTTCCAGAGGCAAGGCAAGACAATGAGCTGGGTAAACAACTCTGGCCAGAGCATTTTTCCACTTGAGCCCTGTTTTCTCCCAAATTCTTTCTGTCCTCCACACCCTGCACCCACATGGAGCTGGGAGATGCCTTCCTGGAAGGAGGCAGAGTGACTGTAATGCACATTAAGATGTGGAAAAGTCCAAGCCTCCTTTCTGTGACCTTGAGCATCACCTCCCTTTCCCCAGCAATCCCCCCATGAGCTGTGTGGGAAGAACACTACAGAAACACCAACCTCTCCCAGTGGAACCTCAACTGAGGTGCCCATCACCTCATACACATCAGGTGCCTCAGTCTGGAAGGCAAGGACTGATCTAGACACATCCACCAGCCTAAGAGGAGAAGCAGAAGCAGCTGCTTGCCTTAATGCCCTGAGAAGGGAAGGAAAACCACGCCCGGGATTAGGTATTGGAGCTGCAGCAGGCTGCCAGCACTGTGACCTTGGGGCACGAGCAGCTCTGCAGGGTAGGGGGCAGCTATGGGGCTGCCTAGAACCTGTGGCCCCCAGGTGAGGCCCATGGAGATGCTTGGGAAATCACAGCTATGGCCTTCAGGGTCATTTCCCCCTGCCCTGGCATGAGAGTCAATTCCTTGTTGCTCCCTGCTGGTACCTTCCATTTCCCTCCCATCTCTCCCCATCAGTTTCCAATTTATTTACTTTTCTGTTCTTAATCCCCACCTTGTAGTGTAACGTGTTTATTAGAAAGGCACCAGCAGCTAAATGAAGCCAAGCTGGGCGCCGTGTTAAGTAGCAGTCACGCCCAAGTGCCTCTCCATGTGCCATTACTCCGAGTGATTGAGGCAATTTCTTCCTCTGCCACAAGTTTCACTTGTAAATCTCTCAACCAGATACGGGGCAATGATGTGCTGCCTGGTGCAATTATTATTAACCTCCAGCATTAAACCCCTGAATCAGTGGTTCCTCGGGAAGGGCTTCCCGGATGAGGACCAGGTGAAGCATGGACATCCTTCCCAGGAAACCAAGGGATCCCTTCGGATCCACTTCTAACCCCCACCCCATTCGTTATTTTGGACAGGGAGACACAAACATTTGCTTTCTCAGTGGAAATACCCTGGCGAGCAGCACTGGGCCTGTGTGAAGAAAAGCTCCACAGAGCATGGATCAGGCAAAGCAACAGCCTGTAAGTATTTCAAGGGATGACAGCAAGAGCAGCATCAGGATGCTCTTCCAGGACATGTCTAGGTATATGGAGAGGAGAGGAAAACAGATCAGCTTCCAGAATTACAAGAAGAAAGGAAATTCTTTGTTCAGGATGCTTAGTCCACAAAAAAACATGGGAGACAACTTCAGCCAGAAGGTCTCACCCACCCTGTGTGAATTGGAAGGGAGGAGGAGAAGCTCTTCTCCATCACCCCCAAAACAGGTGCTCCTATCCCTCTCTCTGGGCAAATGCCCTTTTCTGTCACCCACATTCCTCCAGTGCCATTAGACTCATCATGCCCCATTCCCTACCCCAGAAAGAGATGCAACGACCTGGCTCCCACTTATTCAGCTTGCTGGGCCCTGACATGGATTGCTGCTCACCTCAGCTCTGCCTCCTGGACCTGTTCTCCCTCTGCTGCAGAGAACCAGCTAAGCACAGGGTGGGGGACAGGCACATTCTGACACTGCTATTTGCACATTTTGCCAGGAATAGTTGGTGTATTTGGAGTTTTCCAGCCTTGCTGGTGCAGAGCTGAATTTCAAAACACTGGAGCAAGGATGCTGTGCAAAACAAGATCTGTTTGAACTTCAGTCAAAAATCCAGGACTTTTAAAAACTGGTTTTTGATCTCACCCCAGACCCTGAGGGAAGTTCACAGCTCCTGAGCCCTAACGTGCATGCTCCCTGGACCAGGATTTCTCCGTGCACATTTGCTTTGCTGGGAGCTGGGGCCGAGTGTGCTGCTCTGCTTTGGCGCACGGCAAGCTGACAGCTTATGAAAAGATGATTAAATGTGTTAGACTTTACTTAAAAAAAAAAAAAAAGCCGAAATGCACAACGCTGTTTGCAAGGGGGAGGTTGGAAGCCCCGGGAAGGCTGCTCAGCATGCAGCCACAGCATGTTAAGCTTCCTCTGAAGCCCATTGATTAGCACCAGGTTCCGTCCGAGTGCGCGGACACTGGACCCGAGTGCATTGTGGCAGCCCGGGGGAGTGGAGGGGCCGGGAAGAGGCCCCTCATTGTGCCCCCATGTGCTGCACAAAGGGAACCTGAGAGTCACAGCGAGGATGCAGCTGATTGGGGGCTGCAGCGTGGGACGGTGGGACGCTGGTTACCCATGTTGCAATTGATCCCAAAGTAAGTTGCTGCTGGAGGTCAGCTGTAACCAGCCCCAAGGGGGCTGCACAGGAGCCACCCGCTGTTGTGGGAAAGGGGAACATGTACAGCCTGATAGTTCATACAGAGCTGACTGGACACACGTGGGCTGTCACACTGCAGAAACCCTTGTCCACCCTTTCCCCAGGCACCTGTCTTTTCCCTCCAACCTCCCAGCCCTGGCTGTATGCAGAATGCCAGCCGGCCACGCTCCAGCACACAACAGAGGCACGAGCAGCAGCAGTGAGAGTCACCGTGTCACCACCACGTGAGCGAGCAGCCAGCGTGTCACTGTGCACATCCGTGCAGCTCCAAATGAAGCTGCGCACAGTGGCACCCGGGAGCGACCAGCAGCTCACCAGCCCCAAAATCCCTCTGTCTCTTTTTTCTGTAAAGCAGGCTCCTTTAAGGGATACAGCATCTGAGTGATAAATGGGGGGACACTAAAATCCTTTCTGCTCTTAAGCACTGCTCTGAATTACAACTTAGCTCACTTGTAGGGATGATGGAATCAATGCTGTCCCATGGAAGGAGCAGATCAGCATCACATTGGGATTGTCAAGAGGTGGGCTGTGACGCAAAGAACACGAGTGCAAGGAGATACGTGCTGCTCATGGGCTTCCAGGAGCATGTCCCTCCATCCTCCCCCCGGTGCCAGGTTACAGATGCTCCAGCCCTAAGACAATGAGGCTAATTAGTGGCTTAGGGCCCTGAGCCTGCCCGGACTGGAGGATGAGCAGAGCGGTGACTCAGGAGGGCGGCAGCCTGGGCCAGCCTTCCCACATTCCTCCCCTAAATCCCCCACACAAAGGGGAATTTAGCCACAGTGACTCAGCGAAGGAGCATAAACTTTACGGCCGGGCTCTGAGTGCTATGTTTATGTATTTTCCCCCAGAAACACGCTGCCGGATTCGTAATTAAATAAAAATGTCTCCTTCTAGCAGGCTGTGACCCAACCATCAGTACAGGACCTATTTTTAGAGTTACCCTTTGTATGTATTCGAGAGAGCTCCAGCCAGAGGTAACAACTTTTGAAGCCCTAATAAGCAGGAGGGGGGTTGGCCTTCTTTAATTTACTGTGTAACTATTTTTCCTCTTTCCCCCTTCTCTTAACCTGGCATATTGGACATCCTGCATGGGACAAGGAAAGAGATGTGCTGAGGCTTTAAATGTCAGCCCTGACCGTACAGTGCTGGGGAGGCTGGGCACGTACTTGGTAAAGTTCATCCCAGGGAAAAAAAAAAATCCTTTAAATAGAGCAGAATCTACACCAGGGCCTCAGCAAAGCACTGCCAGGGGCTTGCTCTGCCTCCCAAAACAGGGGCTGCTCTAGTGAAGGATTGTGTCCCGGTTTCATCCTGCTTTCCCTCCATCTCCCTTTGGTTTTGGCTCTCCTCGGGATTGATGCAGTGCTGGGGAAAGAGCTGGTTTCAGTGCTGCCAGACACCATTCATGCTGGCTGGTCCCCCAGGAGCAGGCACTGGGCTGCACCTCCACCCAGGGCTGTTCTTTCTCCAGAAGGATCATGCCCAAGTTCAGACACTAACAGGAATTCCAGGAGAGTTAAGTACCCACCATATGCTTTTCTGAGCACAAGATCAGCGTATCATTAACATATTGCTTATACCTCTCCCTGCCTTTAACAGGACTGTTTGCAAGAGCCTGGAATGACTTCAGGGTTTAAAACCAGTAAGTCATCCAGGATCACAAGCAGCATCCTTGGTCCCACTGGAAGCAGCTGGTTTCTGGGTCCTTGCAATGCTCAAGTTCATTTACTGGATGGAGTGAGCCACATCCTGGATCCCAGTCACCCAACAAGCACCTTCAGCCCTAATTCCATCTTCTCTCTCTCTACCAAGGGCAGTGCTCCATGTTCCTTTTCCAGCTGCATAGTCACCTGCTCCCCTTTCCAAGGGAGAGGATATTTATATGTATTTATGTACTCTGTGTGTACGCACAGAGAACTTGTTACTGCTTCTGACAGGGCAAACAAAAGCCCACACTCGTGGAAGCCTCTTCCCCCCTCCCTTCCCTGCTCTTAACATATCCATGCATTAAATATTCACACAAAATGCCTTCACAGCTGGGGAAACTTCTGCCAAAGGGGCTCCTCCTCCTTCCCTTTCTTGCACTGGGACAAAAAGATCGAGTGGCTGAATCACACATGGCACAGACCTCGTTTCTGAGACGCTTGAGCTGCATAATGACGGTATTTTAGGCTCAGATTAAATTCCTGTTCATCTCTTCTATCATTCCTAACAGCCCTCTAAAATGTACAACTTCAGAATGTACAAGAGAGGCAGAATGAAGTCTGAGGCCAAACGTTTTGGTCTAGGTTCAAGGTTAGATATTAACTGATTCTATTTTCTTAATAATTGCCAGAAGATACAATAAACCCCTGGTATCTTATCTGGTCACAGATTCCTCCCTGAGTGAATCCTCAGATAACATTGGAGCAGCAAGGCAGATCACAAACTGCCTTTTCAGGGCAGAATTTATGAATCCTTCCCAAAGATCGGGAGAAATTGTCATGTTCCAGCTCAGCCACAGCACACACATCTACTGCCATGAATCCCATGCTCACAGAATTCACACCCCGGCTGTGTGGTGGGGTCGGCGCTGGGGGCGGGAGGTGAGCGCAGTGGGGGCTCTGGTGCCCTTGGACCATGCAATGTTCATGCTGAAGGGAGCTTGGCAGGGTCTACCTTTGGCCAGGGCACATTCCCGACTGGAACGGCTCGATCAGCCTCCCAGGAATGAAAGTAAACACTCCTGCAAAGCTGTTCCTGGATAAGACCTATCTGCCCAGGGCCAGAGGCTCCACGTGTCCCAGCGGCCAGGGATGTGAATAGGGGGAGGCAGCACAGCATGTGACATGGCTGTCACTAGGGGTGCAGCTGCTTTCACCACCACCCAGCCTCCTCTCCAGGTATTAACTTCCTTGGAACGCAGCCCACTGTTTCTCCCCCATGTGTCTCTTTTCCACTGCTTCTGCTGCCTTAGGTGCTCCATCCTTCAGCTGGGAAATGCCAATTCCACCACAAATGGACCCAAATTCCATTTCTCTCTGTCATCTGGGAAACAGTTCTTCACGAAAGGCTCAGTGTTGGAGAGTTGGCATCACCATGCTCCCTACAGAACTGGGGTATGTCATCACTAGATGGCTGAGGGCCCTTCGGGCTGTGCAAAGGGACTGACAGTGTGAAGGCAGCAAAGGGGGATGGAGGGAAATATCCCAGACCCAGAGGCTTTTGAGGGGGCACATTTTGGAACATCTGTTCAAGGGATCCAAAGGGGCAAAAAACCAAATTACAACTTTCATGAAAAAAGTAATTAGCTGAAGGGAGGGTGACATGCAATAGGAAAAACCCAAAGGTGATGGATGGAAGAGAAGTTGGCAGCCTCTGGAGAGGGGCACAGAGGCCAGCAAAAGGGGGATGTTACAGTGACTGTCTGGGGGCACAGAGCTTCATCTCTGACCACATCCATCCTCCCATGGAACACTGCCATTCCCAGGACCAGGCTCTGCCTATGGTGCTGCGTGCCTTCCACTGCGATAAAAAACAACACATGGGTGCTCCCAAAGAAATGGCTTCATTCCCAATGTGAAGCAGTGCTGTGGGAACTGGCAGGTGGAGTACTTCACCCACATTGCTCGAGAGTTCAGCTGAGGTGATGAGAAATAATCCTTGCTGGCATTAAAGCCTGTGAGTTTTGTAGCAACACAGCTCTTCATCATATCCCTCCCTGGGAAGGGTAGTTCCAGCAGGACACAGGCAGCTCTGGAGTGGGCGCTGACAGAGCAAAGCATGGTGAAGCTGCTGCAGTCACTGCGCAGTGTGGGCCAAGCACCTCACTGCTGCCACTGCCCACAGGAAGAGCAGCTGTTCTGCACATTGAAGCATTTCTTAGGTGGCCATCGCCATGGCAGTTATTGAAGAGCATCCTGCCCACATCCTGGGGCACCAAGCTGCTCCAGCCTTGCCACTGGCTGCTCTCAGCAGGAGGGCACCAAGCCATGGGGCTGTCCTGACCCACTTGACTGTTGGCAAGGGAATTGGGGAGCTGGCACCATGCTGCCACAGTTGGCCAAGTACAGACCCACCTGCATGCAGGAGCCTCAGTTCACACTGAGGCTGAAAGAATTGTCTTCTTGCAGATCAGAAAGCTGAGCCAGGAATGAGCAAGGAGCAGGATCCAGGAAAGCACCTCAACTAGGCATCAAATGAACATCACCCAGGAAATTCAGCAGCCGCATTGCTTGTGCCTCAAACACAGCTTTCTGACCCATTTCTGGAAATTCAGAGGTAGTCATGGAATACTATAACAGGATCACAAATTCTGGTTTAATCTGTGCTTTCAGTACTACTCTAAGTTACACTTTGCCAGAATCCTCCTTTGGACACGTTTATTCCAGGGGAATCCATGCACAGAGCAGGAATGGAGAAGTACCTTTTCCTTATGTGTTGGCCACACAGTATCTGAGAGGAGAACCTGCATCCCTGTGACCTGAAATGCTGTCCCTCGCTCTCGTAATCCTAATCCTGCTGAAAATAGGAACCAAGTGCAGTGTACCCTGTGTAACACTCGCAGCCTGGGCTGCAACAGGTCCTGATCTCCTCCAAAAAGCACTAAACTGACTACAACTGGGATTTTCCCCTTTTCAGAGTCAGAACGCCTCACTTCGTGTTCCATCAACAGGCTCCCAATTAGCTGTTTCCACTGGTGCAGCTTCATCCCTTACACCCACACATATATATATTTATACACCCACTCTTCTGCAGCAGGAATCGAAGCTGTGTTCCCTTGCCAGTGCACTGGATGCCTCAGTGCAGTGCCCAGTGCTGCTTCTGCAGGGATGAGTTTGGATGGTTAATAAAGGACGGCCCTGGATAATTAATCCTGTCCTCAAGAGCTGCAGATACCAGAGAGCCAGTGCCATCAGAAGAAATAAAAATCAAGAGGCATAAACATGGCACAATTAGATGGAGGTGTGTCCTTCCTGTCAGTGCTTCAACACCATCCATGCTCGGAGGGAGCAGGGGGAAGGAAAGGAGATGAGTGAGCACACTGCCTGCTGCAAATATTGACAGAACCATTATGGGCATGTATAAAACTCCCATTTGCGTGATGCGAGCGGGATATTCTTTGAATACTTCTGTCTCGAGGAATTCTTTATTTTGCCATAGAAGAAAAATGTTTTCATATTCTCTCCTGCCATGCAGACCTGCAGCCCAGCGAGCCCTTTTGCCCTTGAGAGCCATTACATTATTTGTTAACATTTTTATGATGCCAAATGGTCTGTGCTAGAACGGGTGCCATTCTTTAGCTGGGAAACCATATGGCATGCCGAGTAATAAATAAGGTATTGTGATAGTTAATGAACCTAATTGCCAGCAAAGGCTTTAATACAGGGAATGTGCTGCTGAGAATTTAGCACCACATTAGAGATGCAGCAGAGCTCCTCTGACTTCTGAGGCTTAATTTAAGTTCTATATTGCAAACTCCAGAAAATAATTCCAAACCCTCCTGCTGGAAAAGCAGCCTGCTGGTAGACTGTGATTATACTGAATTACTAAAATCGCAATCAATTTTATACACTCAGTTAACCCTTGCTGGGGAACTTAGCTCTCCAGAAGTTGAGGGGATGCCACTCTGAAGAGGTACTGGAACCAAGTGAGTGGGAGCATCATGATCATCCTCCTCCTCCTCCTCACTATGACCGGTCCTCTCTCCTAGCATCTCCTTCTTCTGGGAAACAACCCTTTCCCAGCCTCTCCACCTACCAGCCAAGCTGGCTGTCGGCAAAGCAGTGTAGAAAAAGCCACAATTACAAACTGTCACAGCTATTTCTCTCCATGACCAGCCTAATAACTGCTGCTTCCACATCACAGTGACCCAGTGCAGCAGAAAGTGCTGGTGCTGCCTTGCAGCTCCCAGGGAATGCTTCTGTGGGCAGAGCTGCAGGAGCAAACTTAAAAACAAAGTTAAACTTGCTTTGGCTCCCTCGGCCTTGGAGAGTGGAGAGCTCTTCTGTCCTAACAGAATCCTTGGCACTGTGACAGACTGTGAATGTGACAATGAGAGCCCCTTCAGCCCAGAATGCCCTTAGATGACTTGCATCTGCAGAGACACCAAGGTACCACCTGTGCATCCTGGGGTGGAGCTGCTGCTCCTGCATGGAGCCTTTTAAAGCTGCAAGCAGGGATGCAGGACACCAAATACTCCATTAGGCTGCTGTGCAGCTCATCGCAATTCACAGGAACACAAGAAGGATATACTGGTGTCAGAAGTGCTATTTTGAAAGACCTGCAGCTCTCTCAGTTACAAACACAGACCTACTGTCTCGTGCAGAGGGGATGTCCCCTGCCATGAGTGACAGCCATGCTGCAGCCCACACCTCCTCCAAGGACTGTTCCCAAACGCTCACCACTATTGGAAACCCTTGCTCATTCCTAGAATCACCTCTTCCTGTATGAAAAGCTGCCCCTGCCTGGCAGTTCCCTTTTAGGGACTCATCCTTCCCCAGAGCCCATCTGCCGCCAGCTGCACAGGGAGACCTGCAGAGTCCTTAGAGAAGAGCAGCACTGCTCCTCCAGCCCCTCTGGAGGAGGGAAAGGAGGTTATTGGTTTCTTCCCTGCTCTGATTGCACTTGGCTGCCCTGCAGTCACGTCCTTCCACTGCCGGCGGGCAGCTCGGCTCTGCCAGGCAGCGACATCCTGGCTGGAAGCACCAGCAAGGGAGGCAGGAAGGTTCCCTGGTGGGGCTGCCCCTCTCCATCCCCTTGCACGAGCCGCAGCCAGGTCCTTGGCTGCCTGCAGACCTCTCTCTCCCAGGGGTTTGTGGAGGTGTGTGCCACCGGGACACAGGGAGTCAAGGCAAGAGGTGGCCAGCATCAAACAGGGAGAGCAGCGAGATAAAGAGCGGCACAGGGCGGATTTAATACTGTACATAAATACACTTTACAATCGAGGGAAGGTTCGGTGCTAAGAGGAAGCCATTGGAATATTTTATCGTGATGCAGATCGAGTGAAAAGACTGTGAATAAATAAAAGGGAAGATAATTATTTGATGGAGTTCTCTTAGGATATGCCACAGCGGGGAATACTTACGGAGAATACATATTACTAGAGAGACTCAGCTATTCAAGCATCAAACTAACCTATAAATTGTCAGAGGAGAAAATTGGAGGAGAGGAATGGATGGGGGTTTGGGCACCGCTCTCATCAGTAACGCCGTGTTGTGCTTTCCACCTTCCTCATCGCAATTCCCCCTGCCCAAGGAGTCACAGCCCTGAAAAAAGGAAGGCTGCCTCCAATAAATGTCTTTCAGGAATTACGATGGAGTCACTACAGTACAGAGATGGCATCGTTTATCTCCCCGCCATCTGCGAGGGCTTGTCGGGCCAGGGCACAACTGCCTGCTCCCGGCAAGCCTTGTGTCTCCTGTGCTTCTGCAGGACAAGGAGGTTCATCAGCAGTGCCCAGTGTGGCTCCTGAACAATCCAACCCCTCCAGACACCATCCTCCCATCTCTAACCAAATCATCCAAGCCTGGCATCCACCTCATCCCGTTTCAGAAGGAACCCCTGCATGGAAAGGGGTTCCTGGCTCTGGGACCAGGCCCATGGGGCATTTCCCAGCACCTTCTCCCTCAGGTTGACAGGGAACTGCTGAGCACCAAGCTCTTCCATGCTGGGGTCCCTCCCTTGACCTCACTTCTCACCCACCCCCAAGGGTGAGAAGGGTGGGAAGCCAAAGATCTCCAAGAAAGCACTTTTCCAACCCTAAGGAGGCTGCGCACGCTCTCAGCACTGCTCAGAGCCATCCTCCACATTTTGGGGAGTGCAGCAGTGTTTCCCTGAGGTCAGAGTGCTTCCTAGAGTGAGCCCAGTGCTCCCTGCCTCCCGTGGGCACAGTTCGCATCAGCCCCGCCGCCCTCCCACCTGCTACCAGGTCACAGCTCCCAGGTCACAATTCCTCGGGAATTCTATAAAGATGGCAGAGGCAAAACTGAAAACGTGCTGATACGGGATCTGGAGGTAATTACAATTTGTTATATAGCTTGGTCAATACGGTGCCACTCCTGTACTTTTCCTTTTTCCCCACTATTTTTGGCCCTGTTCCCTACCAAAGCACCCCTCACCCATACCTTCCCTCCAGCACAGCAGCAACTCTCCTTCCTGGAGGCAGGTGGGACAAAAGCAGATGCTGGGAGAGAGCTGAAGAAGACCTTGCTCCCTGTCAGGGTCTCCTCCTGTCCCATGCTGGGCACCAGGAGCCAGGTCTGCATGGGTGCAAATAGCTTTACACCCTTTCCTGACAGGACTGATGTCATTAGCTCTGAACATCTCCTGTCTCTCTGGGATTGAAGGAAACCTCTGGTTCCTCTATGGGGATGATGTAAGTGACAGCCTGCAGTGCAAAGAGGCAGCCTCAGGTAATTAGCAGAGGGGCTCGTTATTTGAAGCGAGACTTGCCACTGCTTCCAAAGGCCTAAGCAGGAGCGAGCAAAGCTGATGCCGAGCGCAGGCTACATTTAAGGCTGGCTCAGACAACACAATCAAAGGCAGCCTGACAGTGGCAGGTCTCCCTCCCTCCGCCTGCCAGAAGGGAATTGCTCAGTCACCTGCACCCAGAATAGGACTTTGTCCCCGTTCCTGTCATTAATTTATTGCCTGTGAATTAGTGGGGCCCTGGAGAGGTGCACAGCCCACCTGTTCCCTCGCCCAGCTCTGACATTTGGAGCCTCGGCGGCGGGTACCAGCACCGGCAAATGGTCCCATAAACCATCCCCTAACGCAGTGCTGCCAACGTGTGCCCGCCCTGCTCCCCTCCCTCTTCCAGCCGGCGCTCCCGGGGGGCTGTGGGGAGCACCCAGCCTGGTTCTGGGGATGGACACAGACAACCAACGCCTTTTTAAAGAGCTCTTATTCTTCCCTGGAAAAGCAGCTTTAGTACAGTTGTGGGATGCTCAAAGGGGTTGCACAAGGCACCCTGCTTTTGGTGACCAGGTATGGCACACATGGTGCCAATCGACAGCAGCCCCCACCCTGTGCCATCCTTTCCACAGAGGTTGTGCTTACACCAGTATCGCTCCCTTTACCCCAAAGGCACCGTGCCACTGCAATCGCCGCCATCCTGGACTCCAACCAAATCGGCCCTAAACGCTTCCCTGCGAAACACATCGTGTTTTGTTAAAAGGGACAGGAGGAGGGAGGTTTTAAAGCCGCCGTAATGCAAGGAAATTACCATGTAGCACGCGGGGGCTCTGAAAGCTGCACTTAATATCCCACACCTTTCTGAATCCTTTGTGTCATGACAGTCCTGGAAAAACAGCAGCTGGTTGGGGTCTGCAGCAGAGACAAGTCACCCCACTCCTCCCCTTGGGCCACCACCCCTGCCTGGGTGCTGAGTGCCCTGTCCCCTTCTCAGAGCCCCTGGCAGGACCAGCACTGTTCAGAACCCCACTCTGCCTTCATTTTTGGACACCTGAGCCCATGTCCAGCACAGTACATCTCCACAACTTTCAAAAAAAACGCCAGGCAGTAGTGTTGAAGAGCCCCTCTTAGCGTTCCCACGGAAATAAAAGCTACAGGGTGGTCACAGACAGTGCATCCACACCAAACCTGAACCTCAACGTTCAACCCATTTGTCCCTCATAGCACATTGAGAGCAGGGAGATTCCTTGCTAATCATAGGAAAAGAAAGAGTTTTTTATGAATAACCTATAAACAATCCCTAGAAGAGAGAGGAAACTCTCCATCTAAGGCAGCCTTTGCTCCAAGGCTCCACTACAGTGGTGCCCGAAGCCACCCTAGCCCACACTGAGCTTTCCAGAGCCACTTTCCACATCTCCCAGAGCCATAGGGATCTGCTGCAGAGGCCGGAAAAATCTGTTTGAGCAACCTGCTGCTACCACAGCGCTTCTGCAGAGCTCTACACTGTTGGGTGGAGGAGAGACAGAGGTTTGGGATGAATCACACCACGATTTCCAGGCAAAGTCCCATTAATAGAACTTCTCTGAGGCACTGCGGCTCTGAGTCAAGTACTCAGAGCTGGAAGCCGTATTTATGAGTGAGATATATCCACAGAGGGAGCAATAAACTGCAAAGCAAAGTATGAAGGTTTGCAGAAAACGCTGTAAAGTTTTACACTCTCGAAAACCAGGAATAAAAGATGTACCCATTTAAAGCAGAGTGGATGGAAAGGGTTTCCACAGAACTGTAAAACAGCCTTATAACAGTTAATTGCTACTTTCTTGTTGCAGCCCAGAGAAATTCAAACCAGGAAAAGAACTGCTTAAATCCCCATCGAAGAGCGAGAGGCAGGGAGAGGAGTGCAGGGAGTGGGAACCTTTTGTTCAGGATCCTCTGCACCACGCGGAGGAAGAAGCACCTTTTGTTCCTGGCCCCGGCTGCTCCTGCTCCCCTCTGCGGGCAGAGCCTCTGGGGAGTGAGAGCAGTGGGGAGAGACCCGGGGCGGAGGCCCAGCAGCATCCCGGGTGTTAGTTACATGTTGTTTAACTAAGATCATATCTATGCTCATGCAACAGAGACTCAGACAACCATCTATCCCGGGGAGAAAGCGGGCAGAGGGAAAGGCACAGCAGCAGGTGGAGTTTTCCAACCCCGACAGGAACCTTGAACTCAGTACAGAAATACATAGAAAAACTCAATGTTTTCTGCAACAACCAAAACAACCAGCCCACACACTTTGAAACAAACCTCCCAAAAGCATCAGCACCCAGTGCTGCCCCTAAGGGATCCATATCCCTACCACACCATCTCCCCAGCCCAGTGTCCCTCTGCACATAGACCCCCCTTACAGGCCTAATGATGCTTATTGCAGAAACCTGTGGAGTTCACAAAAAGTCCCTGAGCAGCTGTTGCACTTTGGAAAATATGTGCATTTTATCCTTTAGGAGCGCAGTTGTCACCACCTTTTTTTCAAATAACCAGTGATTCCAACAAAAGAACAGTTTATCCCTTCCACAATAAGTATCTGAGACTCGATATCTGCTTTTTGTGCCTTCTTTACATGTACTGCAAACACAAAGGAGAGGAGCAGCTAGAGCTCAGTCCAGTAAAGCCATGTGAAACAGAGGCAAAGGTGCTTCAGTCCCACCCTCAGAGCACACCTCCCCTCCCCAGCACCCTGGCTTACCTCTCTCCTGGGACAGGGAGGCAGCAAGAGGGCAGGAAGAGTCTCAGGGTGTGCTGCTGCAGGCTGAGGGGCTCCAGTGCTGCCACTGCCAAGCCCAGGGCTGGCCCTGGGACTGCTGAGGCTCATGCCCAGGTCCTGGGTTGAGCCTGGGGCTTACCAGTGCTTGGGGCACAAGCTGGCTGCTCCAAAAGTGTCTCTGGGACACCAACAGAAGCTGTGCTGGTGGCAGAGATCATGTAGAGCCTAAAACACCAACACCTTGAGACACTCCAAGTGCCAAACTAGCCTACTCCACCCCCCACCCTGCCCTTTATAACCTCACAGATGCTACCCAGGTGAGGGGATGAGGCCAAGGTGTTCCTCCTTAGGCTGATGACCTGGTGCTGGTTCCAACTGGGAAGGCTCCTGTCCTCCCTCCCCAGCCTTCTGCAGGGGCTGCTTTTTTTTTCATGTGTGATTTCCCCTCCCTGCAGTAGCAGATTTTGTGCATTATCCAGGAAAGCAGAGCGATGTGTTCCTCGGTGTAAACATTGAGATGCTGTTTCCATCCATCAGAGCAGCACTTAGGTGGAGGTGACAATGGAGCTCACACAGCCCTAATCACACACTTAGACTGAAAAAAGAGTACAGGGGAAAATGGACCTCGGATGCCTGGAGCCCAGCTTCCATGGAGCCAGGAAGGTGAAGCAGCAGAGCTGGCCGGGGGGCTGCCACCGGCTCAGGGGTGGCTCTTTGGGCTGACCCTAATTGCAGCCTTCCAGTGCCTGAAAGGAGCCTGCAAAAGAGATGGAGAGAGACTATTTACAGGGGCCTGGAGTCACAGGACAAGAGGGAATGGTTTCACATTGACAGAGTAGGTTTAGCTTACATATTAGGAAGAAATTCTTCCCTGTGAGGGTGGGGAGGCTCTGGCACAGATTGTCCAGAGCAGCTGTGGCTGCCCCATCCCTGGAAGTGCTCAAAGGCAGACTGGACAGGGCTTGGAGCAACCTGGGCTAGTGGAAGGTGTCCCTGCCCATGGCAGGGGAGGTTGGAATGAGATGATCCAGGAATGAGATGACCCAACCCAGGCTATTCTATTGGTCTCTGATTCCCAGGAGCAGGCAGTGCCAGGCTGGTGGCGAGGACAAGGCTTGCCAGCCTCAGGATGCTCTGCTGCCCCTGCTCAGAAATACCCCAAGACCTCTGGGTGCAGACAGTTTGTACTTTTATTCCCAAATCATGTCACTCAGTGAGCAACACCAGGCTCTAAGGACTGGAACATAAACGCTGCACTGGCAAATGCCCCAGGGTCAGCTCTCCTGGCTGATGGGGCTCTTGCGGGGCTTTAGAGACTGTTTTAGCCCTGCATCTCAGTGCTGCAGTAGCAGGGAGGGCTGGTTGTTGGCTTCACTGTCAGAAGAAAACCTCTTTACCGTCTTCATCTCTCAAGCTGACGTCCTTTTTACGCCTCATATCCTCAGCAGAAGGTTCGGCAGTGGCAGGTCTGGCCACGCACAGTGAGGGGGTTTGTGAAGCAAATGCACCTCGGGATCCACAGTCCCACTTGTTAGTTTGACGATGATGCGGCGGCTCCTCCACCGTCACTCCTAATGACGGATCTTTAAAAAAGCAAAGGCCAATTATATAGATTCGGAGTCGGTAATGAGCTTAAAACCGTTTGATCATTTTGGCTCCCGCTGGGCGAGTGAGAAGTGGATGAGCTGCTGCGGGGACCCGCCAGCATAAGCGCGGGGCTCTGCTGCCTCTGTGTGGCGAAGGAGGTGTCACCACCGCGTGCCCTCTGTGCTGCTTGGGATGGAGGGCGAGGGGCTCCTCGGGGCTGCAGGGCAGGCTGGGACCGCATCGGCGTGGGACAGGCAGGGGCACAGGGTTCAGAGCCAGCTCAGGAGGCAAAACCCGGGCACCGAGGCTGGGAAGATTCTGGTTTCTGGCGCTGAGAGGTGAAATTGCAGATTTCCAAGGAAAACCTGAAACAGTTGAAAGCAACAAAATTATGGAAATGGAGCAGAAATTTTGGCAGGGGCTTCTCATGGATGGGCAGGGACAGATCCTTCCTTCCTGCAGGAGAGACTCCAGCTGTCCTCTGCCAGGATATTTAATGGCCTTAATGCCCTGTGCCATGTTACTGAACACACCAACTTCCATCAGCTCTCTGGAAGCAGTGGTGTGGGACACAGCTTACAGGGCTGCCCAGGCAGTGACTGCCAGTGACACCCCCTCACACTGCACTCCTTTAGTGCTGTCAGTTACTGTGAAGCCAGGGATGTGGACTGTAATCCCAGGAATTGCCATTAATTGTGGTCACTTATGCAGGTTGTGGGGCTGGGGGACTGCTGGGGAAATCTCAGTAGTGAGTTACTATGGAAAAGGCAAGGCTCAGCAGGAAACTGGAGGGCAAGTCTAAGTCCTGCTGACGAATGTGTCCAGCTGGAACCTGGAGCAAAGGACACAGGAAGGAGGAACAAACTGAAAGTACAACAGGGGCCATGCAACGTGGGATGGGAGGAGCAGCGAGCAGAGCTGGTTCTCGGCAGGATGGACGCACCAGCGATCTTCACAGAGTCGGATTTTTACCAGCAGAGTTTCGACCCTCAGGCGTATCTGAAAGAGTATTACAGCATGAGTGACAGCCAGGAGGGGGCAAAGGTGTTTCTGATGCAAAACTTGAGGAGCCTGCACAAAATGTTCTCCTTAGGTGAGCACTCCTGAGGAGTTTGGATCCGTTGGACGGTGCCATTTGCAGGGCTGCTCTCACGCTGCCCACGGCAGAGCACATGCCCCAACATGGAGCAAACCGTGTGATACACTGACACACTCCTGCTCTGTTAAAAATATCCCTCTGCCTGCATGCATCTGTGCATACAGGGAATTGCAGCTGGAGCTGTGCCTGTTTCTGGGAACACCATCAAACCCAGCCAGGGCAGGGGGGTGTGGGGTCAGTGCCTCTGCCCCAGGAGCCAGCCCTGCTCCTGCCACTGCCTCTGGACCTGCTGCAGGAATTGCCTCCGGGCTGAACTGTGGCCAGAGTCATGGGGGCTGCACTGTGGATCTGTGGCACTTGGGGTCACATTTCTGGCTTAGGGGGAGCACGGTCCGAGAGGCTCTGGGATGTCTCTGCCTTGGGGGAGGCTCTGTCCTCACTGGGATGGTTTTGCCCTTGACTCTGTGCCAGACGGTCTGAGAGGTGGCACCCTGATAGATATCGGCTGTGGCCCCACCATCTACTAGCTTCTATCTGCTTGTGAGCGCTTCCATGAGATCACCGCCCTGGACTACACTGACCAGAACCGCTGGGAGCTGGAGAGGTGGCTGAGGAATGAAGGAGCCTTTGACTGGGTGCCAGTGGTGAAATATGTCTGTGAGCTGGAAGGAGACAGGTGAGGCTGATGTCCAACCACGGTGGCCATGGAGCCACAGGCACAGATATTAAATAACCACAGAACCTTCCTCTACTTATCTGTGCATTTCCTTGCCAGGGAGAAGTGGGCTGAGAAACAGGAGAAAGTGAGGAAGAACGTGAAGCAGGTTCTGAAGTGTGACGTGACCAAAGCCAACCCCACAGGCCCCGTGTCCCTACCACCAGCCGACTGCATCGTCTCCACCCTGTGCCTGGAAGGTGCCTGCAAGGACCTGCCCACCTTCCGCAGTGCCCTGAGGAACACTGGGACCCTCGTGAAGCCAGAGGGGCACCTGGTGCTGGTGACCGTCCTTGGGGAAACCTACTATGCTTTCAACAAGCAGGTTTTCTCGTGCCTCCACCTGGAGAAACAGGAGGTGGAAGCAGCTGTGGAGGCTGCTGGCTTTGAGGTGACATTCAGTGAGGCACGGCCGTATGCGGGGAGAGACGAGTGCATG
The DNA here is from genome assembly GCA_013399855.1 of Oxyruncus cristatus. Lineage (NCBI taxonomy): Eukaryota > Metazoa > Chordata > Aves > Passeriformes > Cotingidae > Oxyruncus > Oxyruncus cristatus. Next base: position 2,668,813 of record VXAY01004698.1, on the reverse strand, counting down.
GACTGCCGGGGTGTGCTCGGCCTGGTGGCACGCAGGCGTCCCTTCATGTAGTGTGAGGGCACTGGGGGGAGAACAGCCAGGAATCTGGGCTCAAAAAGTCCTGCTGGGTGTAACCCAGCCCTTTATCTGGCACCAAATAAACTCCTGAGCTTTCTAACCATGGATTTGTGTGGCACACGTGGCACTGGCACTCCAGAAGCCTAGGCTTGGAGTAACCATGCTGGCTCCCCATGGCCCAGGGACAGGGATGGTGTACCAGTCCCATCCCTGCCATCCTCCCAGGCCAGCACAGAGCTTCTGAGAGGCTTCTCTCTCTCAGCCGTGATGTGCTTTTGGGAGAGCAAAACCCATTCCTCTGAGAAAAATGTTTGGCCCCAAAGGCAGTGAACCTGTCCCCACCCAGAACCGCTTGTGGGCAAGTCCTGCAGGCTCGCTCCAAGAAGCTCTGGGTAGAAAGGACTCTGTGGAGGGCAGCAGCAGGCGCTACACCCACTCAGCCCCCAACAGAGCTGAGGGCACGTGCTGATCCTGTCAGCACACTTGTAAAAAACAGTCATTTGACCCAATGCTGCAGCCCTGGCAAGCGGTACCTGCCAGGCACTGGTACCGGGAGCAGGGCAAAGGGATTGCTGTCCCCAGGGCACCTCTTTTGCCCGCAGCACCACAGGCCAGATGCAGTTGTCCCCCACGGTTTCAGACCTGTGACACACCAGAGGTTCATCACACAGATACTCGAGCACAGCCATGTATAATAATCACTAATATTTGCATATTCAACGTGCCTCAATTCTCAAGAGGGTTTTTTTTTGGTAAATGGTTGGGATTTGTTGCTGAAGGTCCCTTCCAACCCAAACCATCCCATGATTCTATGACTTTGCATGAACACACTGTCCTGGGTACCTGCCCCAGGCAAGGGAAGCCAGGAAGAATGGCATAATTATATAAATATACAAAAAAGCAAATAACCCCCCCCAAAGAAGTAAACAACCAAGAGCGTCTTCTAAAGCTGAAATTAGCAAGTGGAATTGGTTCAAATCTCCCAGTATTCTTGAGTGCCTGCACTTTAAGAGTGAAAACAGACAGCTAAAGAATAGGGTTTTCCCCCCAAAGCAAAAATGTTTCTAGTTTTCCACTTTCTTCCTTCAAAGAGCAAAAAGCGCACAAAACAGTGACACAAAAAGCACAACAGAATTCCAAAAGCAAGTCTGTGAAGCACCTGAAGTGGTTCCTGTTCTCTGAGCAAGGCCTGAGCCTGGCAAGGCCTGCACGTGGAATGAGCCCTGATGGCACACGAGAGTCACATGCTCCCAGCCGAGCCCGAGGGGAGCTGCGGAGGGGAAAGAAGGCACAGCAAGGCAAACGAGGCTCCAGGGAAATTAAGGCAAAGTGGAAGTCCTGGCAAAGCGAGGTAATAACTCCCTTTCTGAACGAGTGGCTGTTTAGGATTTAACCAGGCGGACGCGATTAATCCAAATGGATATAAATTCTAGGTACGGTGGCGAGTAATGGGGTGGAGAGAATGAACGGCACCCAATTAACGGGGAAAGCAGAGCTGCGCTGGGACCTAATGAGAAATGAAGGCTCAACTGCCCCCTCTCGAAATTCCTCCAGATGGAAAACGCCCGTTTTACATCCCGCGTCTTCGGGAATTCCCAGGGGATTCCAATGGCTGGGGAGAACCAACGGCAGGGGCAGGGGCGCCGCTTTCCAAAGCCCTTGGAGAAGTCGCAGGGAAGGGCGCTCTGACAGGACCCAGCCACGGGAGCAGCCGGGCTCGGAGGGAGAGAGGGGTCAGGAGCCCCGGGAGGGGACACCGAGTGTTCCACCACAGCCCTCCTGGGATCCTCCGCGGCTTCCCGGTCTCCAAACAGCCCGTTTTGGGTTTTTTAACCTGCGCCCCGGGTTTTAACCGGCTAGCTCCGACCCCCTCGGTTTCCCAACAGAAATAACAGGGAAACGGGGAACGCCCGGCACCAGCCACGCGGTGTCACGGCCGCGGCCCCGTTCCCAATTCCCGTTCCCGTTCCCCTTCCCAATTCCCGTTCCCAGCCCCGTTACCCTCCCCGCCCCCCGGAAGGGCCGGTCGCGCACGCCCGGTCGCGTGGTGACGTCACGCCGTCGCCCCCGCGCACGCGGAGAGTGGCCGCTGGAGAGCGCGCGCGCTCGGCCGGCCCCGGGCGCGGCCATGGGGGCAGCGGCGGCCGAGGCAAACCGGACGCTCTTCGTTGGCAACCTGGACCCCAAGGTCACCGAGGAGCTCATCTTCGAGCTCTTCCACCAGGTACCGCCCAGGACCCGCGCTGGGTCCGCCGGGGAGGGCGCGGGCGAGGCGGGGCGGGGCGGGCCCGGCCGCCACCG
>VXAY01004698.1:2458633-2663581 GCA_013399855.1 Oxyruncus cristatus | reverse complement strand
CGGGGAGGGCGGGAAAAGGGGGCGCGGGCCCCCCGGGCGCGCTGACGCGGCCGCTCGCCCTGTGGCAGATGACGGGCCTGGACGTGGAGAAGGACCAGATCCTGGAGATGGCGTGTCTGATCACCGACTGCGACCTCAACGTGCTGGCCGAGGTGAGGGGCGGGGCGGGCCTGCCGGGCCCCGCGCCTCTTCGAGGGGTTGCGGGAACAAAGCAGCGGGCGAGCAGCGGGAGGGCAGCGGGGGATCCCCATCCCGCCGCTCCGCACCGGGAGCGCGGGGACGGGACCTGCGTCACGTTGCACTTCGTGTCTCGGGGCTGAAACTGCGCCGTGCTCTGCCCGTGCTTGGGACTAAACTTTTAGTCGCTTCTAAACTTTTTTCCATTAACGTTTTTTTCCGTGTTTTTTTCCAGGGCCCGAACCTGATTATCAACCAGCCCGACGAGCTGCTGGACAGCATGTCGGAGTGGTGCAAGGAGCATCACGGGAAGGTAAAAACCCTTCTCTGCCTTTGCCAGATGAGAATGACGTGTAATTCAGAGCGATCAGCTGCAGCACGGCCGCCTTAGCAGGGACAACTCCTGTGCTGAGCAGTTTGCAGTCAGAGGGGATGGAGGACAGGAGACAGTATCATCCTTATTTTGTAGCAGAGAGCTGAGGCAAAACATTTTGCCAAACGTCTCACAAGTGATCCATGGCACAGAGCAAGCTGCACTCAGGAATCTTTAGCCTTCATCTTCCAGCTTGCCTAGAGCAGCCTGTGCTTTGCAGCCTGGTTTTTAATAAGTTGGAATAGTGCTGGAAGCTACTTCCTTAAGATCAGGAAGCGTCAGCACCACCCAGGAGCCCTGAGAGGGCTGGAGCAGGCAGGGGGAGCCCTGAAGGGGATCTGTTGCTCAGGGATGTGCTGCTGGCTCCCGTCCCCCAAGGTGTGGCCACAGCCTCCTCCTCCCATTGTGAGGTTGGGAATTGGGGTTTGGCTCCCTGGTCCTCTTGTGGAGCTGGTGCCCTGGCATAGGCTGGCTTGGGTGGGTTCTTCCAGCAGCTCCTCCCGGTGAATCCTCTTCTGTCTTACATAAAATAATTCAAAGACTAATTTGAGATGAGAAGGGGAAGGTGAGGCTTGAAGGCCCAAGTAAGAACAGGTGCAGGATCAGTGCAGAACAGTCCAGAGCCGATGAAATGCAGATTTCTCCATGCAGATTTTGGTATATGTGGGATTAAGCAGGCCTGTAAACACTGGGCTGTTATTTTTGCCTGTCCCCTCAGCACTGGGAACCTTGTGCGTTTTTTCACTGAAAGCTTCACTTTTGCAGCAAGAGATTATTTTTAGTTCTTTGGGCCACCGAAGAAAGGTTCCTCCTTGCCAGCAGCAAGAGAGCAAATGGATTTTCCAATCCCTGATGAATGAATTGCAATTCAAGTTGGTTTTCAATTAAGGGCTGAAGTTTTAAGACACCCATATCCCTGCTTTCTCCCCCCTTCGGCATCTCACTCTCTGTGGGAAGGATTAGCAGGAGTTTGGAAAATGAATATTAATTTATTGTGATGGGTGCTTTTCCCTGCTCCAGTTGAGAATTCCAGCTCAGCTTAAGCTTGGGAGTGAATTGAAGATGGTAACACGTGTCCTCATTGCTCCTGAGGAGCTACTTATTTTTAATTGACTAAGAGGAGAGAAGCAGTTAGAATATAGATGAAAATGCAGCCACATAATGAATTTTTTAACCACCACTTGGATCTGTCAAGTAGATTTTTGCAGCACAGTCGTGGAAATATATAGTGTAGCCAGATGGAAATAAATCACTGAGAAGACTTGGAGATGATTTGCCATTTAACTATTGAAAAAAAAAGAAGGGAGGAATTTTCCTGATTTATAGGAATCTTGATAAACACTTAAGGCAGGGTCCTGGTTGCTTGTGTTCACTGATACCTGCTGCTCCCTGCTGGGGAGGTGAGTGCCTTTCCTGAAACAGGCATGTAAAGGGACGTAATGCTCTCCTGGGTCACAGACAGGTGGATAAATGAGACCTCACGTCTCAGCAATTGAGAAGACCCCCAAGAAAGTAGGCAAAGAAATAAAAAAAAAGGGAAAGAAAAAGCCCCAGCCCTCACAGGAAGGTCAGTGCTGCTAGGACTATATACCTGCCTTGGTTTTACTTGCCAAGCAGGAGGTTCCTGGGGAGAATTGAGGCGGGGGGTGTCCCAGAGAACAGAAACACAGTTCAGGAATTACCTGGGGAACAAACTGCACTTGAAGGGTTGACCTTTTGCTGTAGAGTTAAACATTTACTTGAGAACTGGAGCATTCCTGATAGTGTCTGTGGCAGGGTGTTTCTGATTTATGACTTGGCTCTTTTTTGCAGTCTGGCCTTACTAAGGCTGTGAAGGAGAGTAAAATCTCATTGCAGCAAGCAGAGTATGAGTTCCTGTCCTTTGTGCGGCAGCAGACACCCCCGGGGCTCTGTCCTCTCGCAGGTGAAGCATCTTGTTTCTTAACAACAACAACTTCATCCCTCCTGCAGTCCCAGCTGGATGCAAACACCTGCCGATGCATGTGGTAGGGACGTGCTCGTGTTCTATGCTGCACCTTTTCCTCACTGGGTAACCAGCCAAAGACTAAATATGGATTTTTCAGGTGTCCTGCTACCTGTAACTGTGTTTAGAATGTTCATACAGTCTTAGGATGGGTGCTGAGTGAAATTAATACCAATGGCCACTTTCACTTGGTGGAAAACCCGATGTTTGCATGATTCTTTGATACTTATCTGTGTGACAGAAATTGTGGGAGTAGTAACAGAGGAATTACTAGAGGTATTAGTATTTAAACCCTGTGTGATCCTGCAATGAAAATCTGACAAACCTTCACAATCATATTTACTAGAAAATGGGATAAATGAGCTGCTTGTGAATGGCTTTTCCTCCTCTGTGATCTCTCCCAGCTCGCTCATCCTGCCGCTCGTTTCCATGTTGCTCTGTAGCGTCTTTGAAGAAACATCTTGTTTTGTGTCTTTGTAGGTAACTCTGTTCATGCAGATAAGAAATTCCTTGACAAATACATGCCGCAGTTCATGAGGCACCTTCATTACAGGATCGTTGATGTGAGCACTGTCAAGGAACTTTGCAGGTAAGCGTTCCCCCAATTAAGTGGTTTGAAGGATACCCTGGGAACGCCTATTCGTGGTGCTGGGGCTCTGCAGTTTGTAGCGGGGGACTCGCAGAGCTGTGGCTTCCCTGGGTGTCTGGAACCAAAATTCTTTCACCATGTGTAACAAACCTGCAGCAGCCAGCAGACATGGTTTTGAATCCATTTTTTTTTTTCCACTTGCAGGCGCTGGTATCCAGAGGAATATGAGTTTGCACCAAAGAAGGCAGCTTCTCACAGGTGAGCTTTGTGCTCCTGTCTGTGATACCGCAGGGCTCTGGAACCAGGCTCTTCTGGAGCAGGATGCGGGGCTCCCTGTGTCAGCATCCTGGGTTTGATGAAGGTGGAGGATGTGTGCTTCTGCTCCTTGTCAGACATTTGTATCCTCTTGTCTGAAGCCTGGACAGTGTAGGGAAAAGGATTATGAAAATTCAGAGAACCAGAAGTTTCCTCATCCCTTCAGTCACTCAATGGGGGTCTATCTGCCCTTGTTTTGAGGCAAAGTTGGTTACAGAGACACTAAAATTGGAGAACTGCAAATGGGGAGGTGAGAATCTGACAGGAGAGTGATGACCATGCACATCAGATTGGTTTCCTGCAGCCTGGAAGTTTTCAGTGGTTTTGGGATCCAGGTGTAGCTGGAGGTGCATACAGGCACATTGAAACCCTCCTTAATTCTCTTTCAGAGCACTCGATGACATCAGGGAAAGCATCAAAGAACTCCAGTTCTACAGAGACCATATCTTCAAGAGGAAAACGGATGAGAAAAAAAGGAAACTAATTGAGAACGGGGAGAGCGATAAAGCTGCCAGCTGATTTCCCCTCCTCCCATGCCACCCCTAGCACACACTAGATGCGTCTCCTGGTTCTTTTCTGTTTGCCAGTCTCTCGGGAAGCTGCACCCTGGGTTACCTTGTTTCTTACCAGCTGTTCAATGCAGACCGAAGCCTGAGTTGCTGCTGCTTTTCAGTTTGAGTGGGGAATCGACATGCTGGGCCTCAGCAGCGCCTGGATTCAGATGTTCTAGGTAAAACACGCTGTTTGATACTCCTTGCACCTGGTTTTAGGTGCAGTCTTTCACGACATAATAAAACAGGTCTGTTGAAAGATGGTGGTTTTGAACAGCCTTTATTTGGTGCTCGCCATACAGCCAGGTGAACCAGCTGCTCATGGATTTGGAGAGGAAAACACTCTGGGAAATTACAGTCATTCCATTGGAATGGTGTGGGTGCCAGTCCTTCATGGGCATTTAACAAGAGTGGGTTGGTGAGCCTGGAGGAGACTGAGGGGTGACCTCATTGGGGTCCGCAGCTTCCAAAGGAAGGGCAATGCTCTCAGGCACGTGGTGGGATCTTTGGGGTTCTGTGCAGGGCCAGGAGTTGGACTTGATGGTCCTTGTGGGTCCCTTCCAACTCAGGATATTCCATGATTCTTTGAGTGCTTATCAATAAGGCAGCTGCATCAGACTTTAATCTTCACTTTGAAAGTACCTGCCCTGTAACGGAGCCCAGGGTGTGCAGCTCTCCCATGCATTTTTATTTACAGGCATTAATAGTAACAGCCATCCAGGGCTTCTCAATCCCACTGATCGTTGGAGCACCTGCTCTGCCAACCCTGGGAACAACTGTTATTGGAGAGAGGCCATTAAAATGGTTAATGGGGCAAATAAATGAGTCTGTAAAAATGTCTCTCTCCTCTGTCACAGTCCAAGGTAGGTCAGCAATGCCAGTGAAGTTTGTTTTCGGTGTACCAGTACCTGTGGGCAGGGCTAAGGGACATCCCTGCATGGGGTTATCCAGCATAGCCATCACCTGCAGAGATGCCTGGGATGCATCCCCCCAGCGCTGTCGACCCTTCAGCCACAGGGACCCTGGGATGGTGTTGTGTTAGGACTGAGGACGTGCGGTTCAGTGGACCCACATCATGGCCAAACACCAGTGGAATCCGCTTTGTCTTTCATTTCCATGTTGTTAGTTTTCTACCCTTCCTTCCACTTCTTCTTTGTGTGACTTACTTCTCCTGCCTTTCATATTTTATTCCTTTTTAAGAGGCTTTTGTTTTTCTCAAAACATTTTTTTTTTAGGAAAATATTCCACCCGTGTTTATACATTTTTAAATATTGTTTATTCTTGCTGCTGAAGTAATGGTGCTGTATGGAGGATTTTTATCTCATATCCCTGTGTTATGCAATAGCATTCCTGGTTTTCTGTGCTGGCATCATTTGAAGTTCTGATTTAGTACAAATTTGTCACGCACTCGGCGGAGTACAGATAAACCCCACCAAAGCGTATGTTATTCTGGGCTGGAAACAAAGCTCCCTCCCACAGCAGGGGCTGGGGAGGGGGAACGGGTATGGACCCCCCAGGTTTGCACCATTCCCTTCTCCAGAAGCACTTGCTCCAGGTGTTGTTTCCATGTGTGATGCTCTGAAAGCTCCATCAGCATCGCACCCACAATCACAGAGGTTCCAGATACAGGAATGCAAATAACTGTGGTTTTGAATGTGGTAGCTGATAAAACTTCCTCAAAGGCAAATACAGAGTATGCCTGGGGTTTTCCCTGGAATTTCATAAGTTATGCTGGCTCCTGTAATTATTTATTTGAAATAGGAATTTGCGGAGAGGTCTCAGGTCTTCTTAATACCACACTAATAATGTATCCACGAGTTACAGAGCAACTTAAAATCCACATTGCTTATTCCAGCCAGGTGTTGGAGCAGTCCTTGCCCTGAATGTGCCATGGCTCTGGTCAGAAACACACACCCTCGGTTCCCCCATGTAACGCTCATGGAAATCCCCCTCCCAGGAAAGAGAGCAGGATCAAGGTGGTTTAACAGCACATCAAACCCTTTAGTGCACAAGGAGTTTGTGTTCCCAATCTCTATTCAGAACAGGAGTCCCACAACTCCAGCTGCTGCCAGGCCAGAGGCTTTCCCATTTGGAAACTCCTTCCAGACGCGAGTCATTTGAGCTTCCCATGACCCATCCATCCATCCTTCTCTCTCTCCCTCCCTCCCTTCCCATCTTTTCTCTGCCCTTCCCTGCACCTCTCAGTCTCTCCATCATTCAACACTGCACTTTTGGTTGGAAACCACAGAAATCAGGAAAAATATCATCTCATGCCACATAAAAACTACACTTTTTCCCAGCTTCAGTGAGGCCTGCTCCCATTCCCATTTTCCAGAGAAATCTTTGTGCCCTTTCCCCCTCGGCTCCCAGGCACAGCCTGGGCTCCACACAACAGTCCAGAAGAGCTCCTGCCTTCGGCAGCTGCGTCATAGACGTGACACCAACCTCAGGAAGGGAGGTGAAGGGAATAGTGACCAAGCAACATCATTCCCAGTTCATTCAGGCTGAGATGGATGCTCGGAGGTGGCAGGGACACTGCAGGGACGATGCACAGCCTGCCCTGGCACTGCTGTCAGCACTGTCCACCAGCCTGGGGACCCACCCAGTGCAGCTGCACCAGCTCAAGGTCAGCTGCAGAGAGCCTGGAAAAGAAAACCTTCAGACGTGTTTTTTTTTTTTTTTTTTTTTTTTTTTTTTTTTTTCTCCTGCTGCCGTTGATGATACCCTTTTACTGGAATAACTCTCCTGCTGACAGATAAGCTTTTAGGGTAGTGAAATCTCTGTGACATTTTAAGTGCCCTAAATGACAAAACAAGGACGTGCAAAACTACCCCGCGACTAGTCCGTAAAACACAACTTGTCAGGAAGTTGCTGCAGCCGCCTGGGCCCTGCGAGGACGGGGCACCCCTGCCCCAGCCGGGTCTGTCCTTGCAGCAGGAGAGCAAGTGGAATAGTATGGGCAGAGGGAAGGGAGGAAAAGGGGCAAAACAGGGGGCGGAGTGATGAAGAGCCTCCCAAGCCATGGGGACACAGGGTCCCTCTGGCATCAGGGACCTGCCTCCCTGCCGCCTCCCCACTGATGGATGGGATCCAAATGGCTGTAAATTGCCGGGTGCTGCAGCGATGTTTTATCCGCCGTGCTGGAGGAGCTGCGAGCAGTGCCTCGTGCAGGGCACAGGCTGTCAGTCAAGTGCCAAGCGGCAACGGGGAGGGAGAGGTGACAGTCGGCGAGATCCATTCCCTGGCACTTACACCAGCGACGAGAAGAGCATAAATGGGTGTGATAATGGTGCGATGGGGTCTAGCAGAGACAGTGTTTTGGAAAAGAACACAATTATCCGGTGAGTCAAATGGCACCTTGTGACCCCCCAGCTCTGGGTGTCAAGGGCAGGTTACAGGGCCTGGAGAGCAAACAAAGAATGGAGGTGCAAATTTTTCTGTTGTCCTAAGACAAGGTTTTGCTGTTCACCCTCGAAAACCCCTATCCCAGGACGTCCGGGGGAACTGTGTTCTAAAACGACCACGCAGCCTGTGTGAGCCCTGAACGTTCCCCAGGCACAGTCCTCTCCTGCGCTGCGCCAGCTCCATGCACTGCACTGCAATGGAATAAAATCAGCCTCTGCTCCCGGTCCAACAGACAAGACCAGAGGGAGGATCACGCTCTCCAAACTTTGCAGAAGGGAAATGAAGCACAGAGAGATGAAGTGACCTTCCTAAGGTCACGTGGGGAATTTGTAGCAGAGCCAAGGACTGAACTGAGATCTCCAGGGTCCTCATCTACTCCTTCCACCATGAGATATTCCTTCCTCTTTCCCTCCAGCCAAGTTAAAAATAAAACTGATTTTCGTTTCCCTTTGGCAGCAACGTGACTCCAGTGCAGCAGCCTGGTCTGTGAGCTGTCGGGGCTGCAGCACCGCCAGATCTGCCTGGCCCTCTGCAGTGCCCAGTCTTTTAGGGGATGGCTGCATGCACAGATACATTTGTGTGCATATATTAATTATGTGGCATTTCCTCCCCATAATTAAGCAGAATCTCTTCATAGGCCCCTTTGAAGCAAATCTCTGTTGGTTCAGAGAAACTTTCATTGCCAGCCAGCGCTCTGTGGCGCCTGTTCGCATTGCTCCTCCAGTCGGAATAAAACTCCTTCTGATAATGATGGAGGAGGCAGCTCTGGGTTTCCAGTGCCATCACACACGCAGAGCCCAGCCCTTTTTTGGAGGGGGAACGCCTGTACTGGTACCTGCGGCAAGCCCTCAGCAGTGCTCCAAGGGCTGGGGAGCAGCGAGAAAGGCTTCCCTGCCACGCCTGCAGTTGACTCCCCTCAAAATCCCCACGAGTCCTCCAACCTGTTGCATCCTTCCATTTTCTCTCTTTTGCTCACCAATACCCCTGACAGAAGCTGCCTTTTGTGCCAGGGAGGCCCAGTGGGCTGGGAGATGTTCCCTGCCAGATATATCTCCAATGCCCTCACCTTTCCCGCAGGTTTCAATGCTCAAACCGCTGCTCCTGAACAGCCCAAAACCCCCCACCCAGTCAGTTCTCCCGAGCTGCCATTCCCTGACAACACTGCTGCTGTTGCTGCAGTTGGTCTTATGGTGTCTCCCAAACACAGGGAGCTGCGGAGCTGGGAGTGGAGGGAGTTCTGGCAGGGAGCATGGCAGTGGAGCCAGGGCCAGGCTTGGAATGCTGCACAGAGCCCATGGGTTTCCCTTGGGTGGCTGTTTTCTGACTGCTGCTGCAGTCAAAGGGAGGTCCTAAGGGCACATGCTACCTTTCCAGGTATAATCCCCTGGGAATTAATATATTATTATATAAATAATATATATATATTATTATAATCCCCCCAGTTTCTGCAGGGAACAAGAATTCCCTGCAGGAATGAGGACTGTTTTGTTCCTCGTTGGCACAGGGGAGGAGGAGAGAGAAGCCCTGGCTGCATCCCTCTGTTGTGTAGGTGTCTGCACGAACGTGGCACTCATGGCATGTGTCAGCAGCAAAGGCAAGCATCCCACCTCTCTGATTCCTTGTAATGATGTGTGATGATGCTTGGTCTTGTCACTCCTGCCTTCTCCACCTTGGGTCTGTATCCAAGGCAGCAGTGCAGTTTGGAATGATGCTTTTGTTCTGTGACCCTCTGCAGAGGAGAGGCTGACTGGGCACAGCCCTGGGGCTCCCCATCATTCCCACTGATCTGCTGGGAGGGGACAGACTGGGGAAGGCCTGGTAAGAGGAATGACCACATTTGTAAGGGAACATTCATCCTAGACTTGGTGATTTCCCTCCCACACTTTTTAAAACACATGCATCATCCCCGACTTCTGAGTTCTACCTGGTATTGAACCAGCAGCTGGTGCCTCTTCTCCTTCCTGCACTCCCTGCAGAGAACTGGCCTGGGAACATGAAAGCCTCATGTTTTCCCAATAAAAGGAGATTCCCTCTATTAGCAGGGCAGCAGCTCTCCTTAAAGCAGACATGGGAAAGGTTTTGGTTTTGCTCTCTGGGTTTATTCTCTCTCCTCAGCAGAGCCAGCGAACGGAGCAGGTACCGAGCAGGTATCGCAGCACTCCTACACATGCACCCTTCCCTCACCAAAACCTCACCCCCCAGCAATGAGAGACCTTTGCTGTTACAAGCAGGGCAGCTACAGCATCCCATGGGAATATAAACACCCAAGTCCCTTGACCAGGTGGAAGGCACTTGCTGAGGAGCCGAGCCTGCAGCTCCGCAGCCCCCGGAGAAATGCACTCCGTTGGATAATCCTCTTCGCCCCTCAGGGTCACAAGTACCCACCCAGTCAAATGTCACAGGCAGCTTGCACAGGATCTGAGTCAGTCTGGGACCATCAATAACATGAGCAGATAAATTAGGGCTAATCAATTCCCCCCCTCCAGAACAAACGGTGACCAGTAAAAGGGATGACAGGAATGTATTCCTGGTGTGAAGCGCTACACAGCCCCAGCCAAGAGTGTGCGCTGGATGGAGGCACCAAGGCATGTGTCAGCATCGGCCACCATGGAGGAGGGATCCTGCCCTGCCTGGCCCGGCCACATCATGTCCTGGCTCACTCTAATGAATCCACTTTCATGTCAGGCAGCAAAAACGCAAACAATATATTCTTGGACAATCATTTCCCTTTCCAGAGGGACAAAGTGACTTGGCCTGGGGTCTTTGCTGTGTGCTCTAATTGCCCTGAGATGCTCTACCTGGAGAGAGCCTTAATACATAATTATATACCATTAGCAATGAGAATAACGTGACAACTGCTTTGGATAATCATGGAGAGCACCGTTCCTGCCAGTCTCCTAGCTACCACAACAGACTCATATTAGGCTCATTTTGTACAAGAGGGCATTTTGGAAGAATTATTTGAAGCTAGAAATAAGAACAGCAGACACATATTCCTGGTTTCACAGGGCTCAGATGGAAACCAACAGGAAAATTCATGGCAAAGGCAAATCAATCAGTAGGATTTTTAATTTTCTAAACCCACCCTAAGTAAGAGCAGAGGTAAGATATCCCAGAGGAAGCCTTCAGAAGATTGTGGGTGCTCTTCACCTGGAGATTGTGTGATATTTGGTGTTGATAAGACACTGGCAAGCTGCGCTGCCATCCCTAGGTAAACCGTTCCCATGTTTTATGACTGTGCTGCTAAGAATTTGTTCCATATTTCTCTCCTGAATTTGTCCAACTTTCATTCCTAGCCACTAAGGATCATTTTGCCTTTCCCTATCCCTCTCCACAGTCACCCACCATCAGGATTCCCCTCTGCCTGGGCAGGCATGGCATGGTCAGCATTCCCTTGGCCATTCCTGTCAGCACATCATGCCCCTTTGCCTCTCTTCTTCCCAATTTCAAGAGCTGCATATCCCCACTTTCTGGAAACCATCCTTACAATTCCAGTGTTCAAACATTCCTGAGACTTTGGCATGTCCCTGCAATGATTATGTCCTAAACCTGAAAACATCTTTCTTGCCCGAAGCACTGTGGCAGCTCTCAGCCCCCATCTTGCCCTCCTTCAGGACCCTCTGCTATGTCCTCCCAACAGCAGGACCAGTTTCAATCCATCACAACAGCCAGAGTTCCATGCACACTGCCCTGGGACATTTGGAGGCTGCTGGAAGGATGGTCTCTGTTCACCATGGTGCTGCCGAGTGCCACAGGACTGAGTGCCCCTTGCTGGGAGATGTGCCTTGGTGCTGGCACTTCCCTCTAAGAACACAGGGCCACAGCAGTGGGCTGCCCACGTCCCCTTCCTGCCTGGTGTGTGGTCCAGCCTGCCCCCTGTGCTCTGTGCGATGTCACCCGCTCCCTCATGCTCCCCCAGCTCTTCCCTTCGATGTGTTTTTCAGCCTGAAGGACAGCACTGTCAACCCATCCCTGGAGAATAAAGGAAAACAAACAGGAACCTTTGGAGGTGCTCCTAGTGCCAAGGACAAGGCTGGCTGCTGCCAAGGTCACAGGCATGAGGATATTCATCTTCATTCCTCACCATCACCATACAGCCTTAGCTGGAGAGAACTGAGTTGCTTCCGGCTGTGCGTGTTTAAAGGATGAGGGAGCACAGGATGGTTCAAGAGGAGATTGCTTCATAAGACAGTGGCTGAGCTGATAATGCCAGCTAAAGTCGGGCCACCAGGGACCTCTTACAATTTTAAGATCCAATCAACTTTAAAATATTACTGTCTCAGGCAGGCAGCGATTCTCAGAGCAGAAAACAAGTGATCCTGTTTTATTTACGGAGTAAAGGATGTTCTCCCTGTCCTCACCCACATATTGAAATATTAATGGTGTTTGTGTGTGTTGCTGTGTTAACATCACATTTCCACAGCTCAGTCTGGAAAAGCTCTGGTTAAAACATTAATGCCACAACGCTGGCTACTCAGGAGAAGTGGACAGCAGGGATGCACAGGGCAGGGGCAGCAAGGACACAAAGAAATGCCTCAGGGAGAGGCTGCAATCAGAGATCTGCACCTTAATCCCCCTCTCCTCCCAGTGAAACCTCCTCTGACTCCATCACCTTCCTAGTGGCCAGATGTCATTGCTCTGGAGCAGCTTGTCCAGCATCAGCAGACACCTAGCCTGCCTTGCCATGGCTAAGGTGACTGTGACCTTGGGTTAGACTCCAAAATTTTCAGGTGCATCTGACCCGCTTCACCCCTTGTAACTACCATCGTGGCGTTACAGAAATTCCTGCAGGGTTCAAGCCTCGCTTGCAGAAATTCAGCTTGGGAACAGCCCCACAGCAGCAGCCCTGCTCCTGCGTCAGGGCTGGTTTGTGCTGCAATCCCCTACACGCTCCCTACCTGTTGGGATGCCGACAGAGAGCCCGGCAGCTCTTTGCAGCCAGTCCGTGCGCTGGGTACCACTGCTGCTGTCTGGGAAGTGCTTACATGACACATCATCAGTCTGCCTTAGCTGGTGGCCACAGTGGGATGGCAGCAGTGAGGACTGCATTATATATTTTATCATAAACACAAAAGCAACGACTACCACAGATTCTTAATAAAAATGTGTCTCTGGCGCCGGTGCAGAGTGCGAGTTAAACACTGTGTAACATCAAGCAATTTGTAGTGCCTGCACTTGCGATCGTGCAAACGTCCCCAAAGTGCCCCATGGAAACGTCAATAACATCAATAAAATCAACAACAAATAAAAGCAGCCTGGCTCAGCAGCAGGCTCTATTCACAGGAAACATCTCAGTGGCCTTTTGAACAGGTTCTCCGAGAACACGGTGCTGTGACAAATACTGACTGAGGGCATGTGCCACAGCATTGTGCTGTGTCCACTCTCTAGACCACACTAACTTTCAGATGGCCAGCAGTGCATTGCCTCCCTTGTGACGCCAAGCATCCCTGGCACCTCTAACAGCACCAAGTCATCCCAGGCACCTCCAGGAATTATCACTATAGAAGCAACAGGTAAGAGCCATCCTTGCAACCTACTGCCTTTTGTTGGGTCTAAAGGACATCTCCCAAAACTCTTATTCTCTCCCGTGTTTCCTGATGCTGCCCTCTTCCCAATTGCCAGGACCTGAGTGCTCTAAGTTATGCAGCTTCTTTTGTTATGTGCCCATTCATCCATCCCCGAGATTCACATTCCTCCTCCTTTATGAAGAATTAACTTGTTGGAGCTGATTTATGAAGACTGGCAGGCACCTGTGCTGGAGCAGGGCTCTAATACGTTCATCATGAAGTCCTGTAGTTATTCCTAAAAGAGCTCATGTTAATGCCTCACATTAAAATTCATATTTTATTTCTGCATAACTAGATGTCTCTCTGCAATCTTTAAGATATGCCCTTCAGAACCTGGATTTCTTTTTTTTTTTTCTTTTTCTTACGATTGAAGCTGTGCTGGTGCCAGCTTCTCATAAACACATGGTGGCATCGGCACAGGGCGGGGGGTCGTGTGTTCTCTGTGTGTTAAGTGCCTCAAGTCTGACTGACAGCAAGGACTCGCCAAGGTACATCCTCTGTCAAACGTGACTCACTTTTGTTAGTGCAAGCAACAGAATCATTTTCCTTAAGAACACAACCTTTCCCAAATCTCCTCTTGCTAACAGGAGCCAGGTTGCACTGGAAAAGCAGCAGATTGAGCTTTGCACTCTTTGGGAAAACTCTTCAGTAAACGAGGGGTGAGTGGAGGCACGTGGGGGAGCAGCTCTGGGGGAGCCTTTCATGTGAGCCGGCTCGGGGAGAAAGCGATAGGCATGAAGGCAGAGCTATGGGTGGCAAAGGCCTGAATTGTTTGGTGGGAACATTTTTTCCTCTTTCAATCCAGCATATTTCATTCCCTGGTATAAACAAATCTACTGGAATCCACTGGATTTGGCACAAGTTCAGTGCAGAACATAACTGCCCCAAAACTCAAGCTGGCTAAACAGCCCAGCCCCATGTCCCCTGTTTTCCTGACATGTTTCCCTTTGGATGCCAAACACCCCTGAGGAGTGGCCAGGGACACTTGGCATCATGGGGGTAGGTGCTGCTGGCACCTCCCCATGGCTCCCCCCATGCCCACGCAGTTCGGAGCTCGCCTGGAGGGAAGGCGTTTTGGGAACAAAGCACAGCGAGCTAACGACTGGCTTCGGCATTCCACTGCGGATCATAATTGACCGCTGAAAGCCTGAGCTACAGTACTAATCAGATAGGACTGTAATCAATTCTGTTTCTTGCTCTCAGATGCAGGGAGAGAAAGAAAAGGACTGGGGAAGTTAATCTCGATTTTTTTTTTGTGCACCACTGCAGCAGAAAAATCTTGTCCCTTGTTATTATTTGTGTTCAGAGCAGGCTGCTGTGTTGGAAACACTCCCACACGGATGACCCCTGCTCCAAAGAAGGCCTGTCCTCAGCCAGGCAGACATGGAGGCTGTCTGTGGAGCAGCCATGGCACAACTTTTGGCTTTCTACAAAGGATGTGGTGCTTGCAGGAGCCAAGCAGCCAGGATGGTTCTGAGCAGGAGGGGCTGCGAGGGGCCAGGCTTGGCGTGCCACTAGTGATGGCCATTGCCTGGGCTATCAGGGAGCGAGTGGATGTCTTAATCCCACTCCTGCCCTGGATCTGATCCAAGCCAGATTGAAGTCAGTGGAAATCTTCCCATCAGCTCCTCTGGGCTTTCAGCCAGACGGGCAGCAGCGTGTGGAGTTCCTGGGATGCGAGACAGAAAAACAGACGGAAGGCCCGAGCAGAGCTGTGGCGTGACTCCTGTGCGAATGCACAAGTTGATTTTGATGCAAAGAGGACATGAAGCCCTTAACAGTGCTGACACGGCCCAAGAAAGCATTGGAAACCTTTCCCTTGGGATCCTGACATCGCACAGCACAGCAAGTCCATCTGAGCATCCTCAGTGGTGTGCTCCTGCTCTCACCCCTGCCTGCATCCCATCTGTCCGGTGGTGTCACCCAGGTCAGCACTGTGGGACAGGATGAGCCACAATCCCACAGCACCCACAGCCATTGGCACTGAGAAGACAGATCTGCTCTTGCTTATTTATTTGTTTTTGCGGGGCAGTACAGAAAATGACAGCTCATAAACTGCCTGCCAGCGCCCTCCCTTCCCGTGTCCTTTGAAGCGCCGCTAACCACTGGCTTTGAACCCCCTCTGTTTATTGTGGGCTGCAAAGCTCACGCCTTCGTGGCTGACATAAATTATAGAGCAGGAGCAGAGAGAAAAGGAGGAAGATAATGCAAAGTGCCCTCCCAACTAACTTTGCTAATTAAACCAGCTCTGAAGCCTTCCCAAACACCCCCATGTTATGACAACGCGAACAGCACATTCCAGGGAAACTATTAAATTTATATTGTGCAGATAAAGTTCAAATGAGACCATTGCTGGTCGATAGCTGAACATGAGCCAGCATGTGCCCAGGTGGGCAAGAAGGCCAGTGGCATCCTGGCTTGTAACAGAAAGAATATGGCCATCAGAACCAGGGCAGTGACTGTTCCCCTGTGCTGGGCTTGAGTGGTGAGGCCACGCATCGAATCCTGGGGCAGTTTGGGGCAAGAAAGATATTCCAGTGCTGGAGCATGTCCAGAGAAGGGCAATGGAGCTGGGGACAATGGTTAGTGGGGGCTTGGCAGTGCTGGGTTAATGGTTGGACTCAGTGATTGTAAAGGTAGTTTCCAACCCAAGGGATTCTCTGATTTACTTCCCATTACCCTTATGCCAAAGGGACGGATCCTTTGGGATGTCCTCAAGGAAGAGGGATCCCTCCAAGCCTGGGTCATGTCTCCTCCTGCCATGCTCCCAGGAAGACACCCACAGCACAGAGCAAACACATCCCTGCTGGGTTTCCCTCCCGGGTTAGAGCAATGGCAGCAAGGCTTCAGGCTGTGCCAGCACAGCACGTGAAAGGGAACTGACTGTCCTAACAAGAATAATATTCCTTGCAGAGGTTCACGCACTGCTGCAATTGAGTTATGAAACACCACGAGGATCAGGTGGACTTTGCAGGAGCTGCTCTTCTTGTGGAACATTTTTTCATTGTCTTTAGCTAAAATAACCTTTCAGAAAGCAGAAGCAGCATCCTCCTCCCCCTCAGCCCTCCAGTCACTCTGTCCTCCACTGAACATTGATTTCTGCAGTGCTCCTCATTTTTCCTGTGCTGGAAATGAACCTGACTGTGTGTTTCTGTGGAGATGGTAGAAAAGAGACAGTAAAGGCAGAGACGTCTGCGTGACCGTGAGGTCAAACTTGTCCAGCTTTTGGGAGTCCTTAGAAGAGGGTTCAAGCTGCCCTATCTTAGGCACTTTAAATTCAAAACATTGACAGCTGAAGAAAAACAGGCTTCACAACTACCTGCTCAATGCTGAAGGAGAATGAGACTGACCCTGTGCCAAGGAGCACTACCCGAGGAGTCCCACAGTGGGGTGACAGTGACTTGCCCCAGTTAACTTATCATTTTTGGGTGATTATGTTGCATTGATGGGTGGCCACTGTTTGCATCCCTAGCACCACTAATTAGCCATCAGACCCCTGGAGCTTTCTGGCTGCTTGCTATTTTACATCGTTATTTCCTTTAAGCAAACAGCAGATAGAAGCAACTTCCTTTCCTAAACAAGGCATAACAAGAACTTTCACTTAAAGCCAAAATCAAAGAGCGATCTGGACTTGCTGTTGAATGAGGCCCAGAGATGTTTGGATAATGGGTGTTGGTGTGGGTGTGCTTGGACCCACGTGCACTGACAGGGGCCCCTGGGGCGAGCATGCCCGAGTGGGACAAGCGACACCAGAAAGAAGGAACTCAAAAGAAAAAGAGCAACTTTTGCCTCCAGGCCTGTGTCTCGCAGTCCCTGAGCACACAGTAAATTCTGCTGGGGAAAGTGTTTCTGTACAACTGCTGCACTGACATGCACGGGAGGGCTGGAAAGGCGTTGGGTGGAGCTCTGCATGTTTACCGTTATTTATCCTTTGTGTTTTCCTGGTGCCAAGAGGCCCTGGGTACTAAGCAGCCCTTGTTCAAGGGAGTGCCCACACACAAGCAGGCAGATTTCTCCCAAACCCATGAAAGTGAAAAAAATAGAGGCTACAGATGCATTATCGCTGGATGAGGGCTCACCCTAAACAGTTATCTGTAATATAAAGTGATTTAATTCCAGACCCAAATGATAAACTGACAAATTTCATGGCCCAATTTCTAGAGCTGCCGCCCCCCTCCCCCCCATTCACTAAGGCTCGTTTTTTTTGGGAAGGATTGGAGGAAAATAAGCACTTCCCCCTCAGATCTCCCATGGGAACGCACAGACGATGCAATCGCTCACTCGCAGCATCCCTGACACAGAAGTACAAACAGCGACATTTCCCAATATCAAACAGGGATCGGAGGGGAGTTGCTGAGATCAGGCTCTGCTCTGATCTAACTTGCATCTCACCAGTTTAAAATCTTAATTGAAATGCTACTTGAAAGCCTCCCGAGCGCAAGGAGGGGAGATAAACCCAGGCAGTCGCCCAGAATGCCAAAGCAAGGGGAAGGAAAGCCAAAGTGCTGTTTTTTTCTGAAAATATAATTTTGAGCTGCCTGTCACTGGCAGAGGTATGGACGTGCTCCTTCTCCAGAGAGGAACAGGAGAGAGAGGAAAATCATCTCCTAAACTTGTTGTGAGCAGCAAGTGTCAGCCGGGCAGCAGTGCTGCCACCCGTCCTTTGCCTGCTGCCTCCCTTATGAGTTTGGGAAGAGGGAGAGGATCCCTCTTTGGGGATCACACCACCACGTGTGATCAAAGCTAGACCTGAAACCCCATAGAACTGCTCACTGCGATGGCACATCACGATACACAACGCACACTGCTGGTCCAAGCATTCCCTCTGTCCAAGGCGGACAGAGCGCTCCTGCATGCACGTGCTGCTGCACTCTATCCCGCTAGTGCTTCCAAAACACTTCAAACAAAAGAAACCAAACATAAAGAGAGGGTTTCGAGGACCTGTGAGCCTCTAGCAAACTCAAACACAGAACACATCTATGTTTAATATGGAATAATCCCGCCCCACGGCGCTTGGCCTCACAGCAAACACAGGAGTGATCTGCTGAGCCCCTCTAACACCGCCTGCTTTGCTCTCCTCTGATCATTTCACATTGTTCATTTCATGAGAGCAGGAGAGACTGAAGATAAGTATTGATTTTGGGGAGAATGAAGCTTCCAGGCCTCATTTTCCACATGTATCCGGGAATCATGGCAAAGTTGGGGTGTCCATCATCCAGTGGTGTTTATAGCCGACTTTGCCCCCCAACCACAGTCCCTCTGCTTGGATACACTGGGTGTTTCTGAGATCAGTGCCCTGAGCACTGGCTCTGTGACCCAGGGCCCCTCTCTGCCCATACGAGCTCCCTGCAAGCCCTGCGGCCCAGCCAGGCAGCTCTTCTCATGGGAGACAGGGCATGGAATAAAACCCCAAACTGGCCAGGAACTGACTAGTTGGTAATTACATTTTGCAACATCTGCTACTTGCTACCATTTGTTTTAGTATTTCTACTTTATACCTTGGAACACTGAATTTTTGTCAGCTGGAGCTGCTGAACTGCCTTGGAAAAGAACTCCTGCTTGACAGCAGCGGCAGAGCAAGCGTGGCCAAAGCATCACATCACACCAACACCATGGCAAGGACCACTCCGAAGCCACACCAGCCTGCCTGCTGCTTTTTTAGTGGTTTGGTTATTTTGGGTGCCGAAGACAAACCGGGGACAAACTGTTTGCTCATTTGGGAACAACAGAGCTTAACAACTAACGAGGTGTTAAAAGGAGGGAGCTCAAAGCTGGGCTTTCATCTGCAGGCTGTGGTGCGGCTTTGATGGGGCCGGGAGAATAGCTCTGTTCTCAGGGGGATAATAATTATGGTTTTGGCTTTGAGAAGTCCAGTGAGTTGGATCTTCACAGGCTCCTGGTGCTCCCTTCCCCACCTCCTCGCATTTCGACTTCAAAGCAGAAGGGAAGAAGCCCCAAACAACATCATTTTGTTGATCAAACCCCGCACTAAACACTGGCCCAGATGAAGAAACCAGAGAGGAGCTTTTCATTAGCGGCAGATAAAAACGACACCTCGCTGAGGCTCGGCCGCTCCCATCCGGAACAGCGATATTTCACCGGCTAAGGAGCCGTGCTCATCCCCGCCTGCCTGCGCGGGCAGAGGCAGGAAGAGTGTCTTGCTCTGGGCACCGACATTTAGCAGAAAATGGTTTTCTTTCATCTGCCCAAGTAAATCTCTTCCCAACACTTGTGAGCCTGATTGCTGCCAATTTCCGCTGCAGAACGCAGCCATTCGGAGGGAAGGCATTAGGACTAAGAGATACTCATAACATTTCAAATGAAGCACTTCCCCCCCACCCCCATCCCACCTCAGGCTGTGTCTCTTTCAGTGCTTGGGTATCTATTCTTTGAGAACAAGAGATATTTCTCTGCTTGAGCTCTCTCCCTTTTTTGCAGTCCCTGTCCAGACATGAAGGCGCTTTTGCTTGGAGGGATGAGTTCCCTTTGCAGCTGGGGCACCACATAAATATACAATCACAGAACCAGAGCAGTTTGGGTCACACAGGACCTTAAAGCTCACCTCATTCCAACCCCCTGCCATGGGCAGGGACACCTTTCAGTATCCCAGGTTGCTCCAAGCCCTGCCCATCCTGGCCCTGAACACTTGCAAGCATAGGGCAGGCAGAACCCCTCTGGGCAACCTGTGCCAGGGCCTCACCACCCTCACAGGGAAGAATTTCTACCTAATATCTAATCTAAACCTACTCTCTGTCAGTGTGAAGCCATTCCCCCTTGTCCTGTCCACTATATGGCCCTTGTAAATAATCTCTCTCTCGACTTGCTCCAACAGCTCCATGTCTCTCCTGTGCTGGGGACCCCAGAGCTGGAGGCAGCACTGCAGGTGGGGTCTCACCTGAGCAGAGCAGAGGGGCAGAATCTCCCTCACTTGCTGCCCATGCTGTGGGATGAGCCCAGAACACGGCTGGTTTCTGGGTGCCAGTGTACATGTCCGGCGCCTGTCCAGCCTCTCATCCGGCAGTACCCCCAGGTCCTTCTTGGCACGGCTGCTCTCCATCCTTCATTCCCAGCCCCGACCCAGGTACAGCACAAGCACTTGGCCTTGTTAAACCTCAGGAGGTTCCCATGGGCCCACTGCTCAACTCTATATGCTGTAATATATATAGTATATATATTCTTTTGAGAGAGAGGGAGCGAGCAGAGCACTTGGAGCATCTCTCCCCAGTGCTATGCAGAGCCACAGTCGCTCAGGGTGTGCACGGGCGCCAGACTACAACCATTTTCCACTCATCCTTCTGTGCCTGAATATTGCCACACATATGTTATGAAAAATTACCCGCTGCTTGGAGAGCTCAGAGATACAATAAGATCCACATCAACATTAATGAACCCCTGTCTCTCCTGCGAGAGGAAGCTAATGTAATAACAGTGTTATATTCAGCAAACAAATGCTTGAGACAATTTTTTTAAGCACCAGACAGTAAACAGGACTGAAAATATCCTCATGAATTACAAGAGTCTAAAATCCTCTACTGAGAAATTAATTTAATAGCAGTAAATACTGGAGCAATTTCCCCCATGTGAAATGCCACCACCACGTTCAGTTAAAAACCTTCATTTAAGCAGCACGTGGGCACCCCGAGGGCAGGGAAACATATTTCATCACCTAATGGCCCTTTGGAAAAGGCTTTGTCCCTCCTGCACCAGCCCCGGGTGAGGGATACACCTTCCCCCATGGAATGATCAGGGTGGGGAAGAGGGAGAGCATGCTGGAGGGACTCAGAAGTAGAAAAAAAACCAAACAACCTAACAATTAGTGAACAAACTGCAGGTTTAGGGAATTTCTTAAAATTTAGCCTCCCTGGCCAAAAAATAGACATTTCTGGGCAGCCCCCACATTCATCTGCCACAGAAGAAAGGGAACATGGCGCCAGGGCTGGTAATTCCCATTGATTTTTGGAGGAGGCTTCATCCCCTGGAGGGGCCTGGTCTCTGAGAAGCAGCATCTGCCGAGATCGCCAATTGGCGCCCGCCTCCTCCAGCCGTAATGAGATCTGGGAGCGGCTGGAGGAGCCGGCGCGCCGGCCTTTGGGGAGCACATGGACTTTGAAAAGAATGATGTTAATCAGAGTAGCCTTCTCCCCGCATCTGTTCGGCTGTTATTCTGGGCAAAATTAATAGGTCTAAGGAAAGATCCGATCATAATGACAATCTGGTCTGCGCAGCGGGAGATTTTATAAAGGAGCTGAACTGCAGCTCATTGAAAACACTTAAAGTAATTAGTTACAGGGCTACTCGCTTTCTTTCCTTTTAATAGTAATAATGGTTATTAATGTTTACTAATTACAGCGCCTTGCTGGAAATGAAAGGCTGGCTGGAGCAGTTGCCCAGGGAAAATGGGCACTCCGAAATTCAGCCTCCACTCTCCCTTGGAGACAGATTCTCTCTCTCCCAGGCCAGGGTGCTACTGGAGACGGGTTCCTTCAGCCAGGCTGCGGGCATGCCATGACCAAGGGCTCACAAATATGAGTCATTACCAGCCCAAAACAGGGGCTTGGCACTGAGGAGCACAGGTGTGGCCACCCCTTGCTGGCACACACCATGCTCTCACCTGCCAAGCGGCAGGAAAGGCGAGGAGAGAATCGCGCCATTGATAAATATGTAGGAGAAGCTCAAATCAACCTGAACTTTAGGAAAGAAGAAAGATAATTAAAATATAAATAGACATGTTTGTTTCAAAGATTGATGGCAAGCACTCGACTCAGCCTGAAGATTAATCAGGGAAGCATAATTATGCCTTTGCACAAAAAAAACACTGTTAAACCCCCTCTCTGCCCCAAACAGCGGAGGAAGGAGGTAGCCAGTGATGCCAAACTACACGTGAAGCTGAATTTTGGAGGATAGTCCCCTGGCATGGGGACACTGTCATGCTGGGGCCAGTGGCTTTGCACCACTCCATGGGTTTTACGGCAGCTTCCCCCATTTCCCCAGAAACACTCCATTTCCACACACTGGAAAACTCTAATGTGCTGGAATTTCCTTGTGTCTCTGTGTCCCCCTCACACTTCCAAAGCCATTTGTAGGGACGCAAGGCATTACCCCAGCAAGGACACATTTTGTCCATTCTCCTTTCCTTGTAGCCCCTGCAGACTCTCCAAGGACATTTCAAGACATAATTATGGCGCTAAATGTTATTGCCCGAGCTTGTATGACTGGCTCATCATCCTGGGGGTGCTGCTCAGTCAAGCTTCTCTGTAACCCCATTACATCCTGGGGCTCTAGGGACCGAGGCAGGAGGTGGATGTAGCATCACCAGCCTCACGTTCCTCCCCAGCAAGGGATCACATGGCCAGGCCAAGGCAAGAGATTGATTTGTGGGAGCTGCGCGTGTGTCTCAAGCCATGTGTGACGAGCACAAAGATTTGTTTGACATCTCTTTCCACGCAAGGTCAAGTTGTACTCAGCTGCTGCTGACTCAGGTGTTTGGGACACTGCATAGCTCCTGGGAGGGTGGGATGCTGTCTCAGTAGGCCCAACAACCAAAGACAAGATGTTTTCCTCTGTGCCACTTCCAGCTGTGCAACATCAGCCCAGCTGATCCCACCAACTGGAAACACAAGAAGAGGAAATCCTATGCAAGCAGCAGATTGGTCTTTACAGCCTTCAAGTCACTCCCTATGAGTGGTTCCTGCTCCAAGGCTCTTGCCCCGGACTGTGCACCAGGCACTCGCCCCACGGGTCTCTTGTTTACCGGCGGGTCCAAGGTCCTGAGGGAGCTCCCCATCACAAGGCAGAGCACGTCCTCGGCTCCTTACACATGCCAGCTGGGAGATGGGCCTCAGCTCTTCACGTTATTTACTTTTTATAGACAAAGCTGTGACCCTGGTCTCCTTTTTAAAGCTTATCCATCATGTACTTCCCTCCTCTCCCTCTTGGCATCCAGCTGAGAGGAGGATGGTGTGTGGGGAGGGATGCAGGATTTATCCTGCAGCATCAGTGTGGGGGATGGAGTTGGCATCTGGGAATCCTTCCCTGCCCTTCCCAGTGCAGGCAGCAGTGGGACAAAGGTCCCACACCCCTCTTTACCGAATGCAGGAGATAAGCAACAGAAAGCCAGGGATAGTGGTAATTTTTGCATGGCAATCAAAAAGAACAAGCTGTCATTGCCTACCGAGTGAAACCAGGGAGCCTTGTGTGCTGTACATCGAGTGCTTTATTTAGAGTATATGAAGAGAGAACAGGTAAAATAGCTGAGTTCAGGGATGAGGGCACGATTCCCCTGGCTTCTGAGAGCTGAGACTCTCCATACGAGAGGTCAGAGTGATTTTCATGAATCAGAGTAGCGATGCCAGATGCTCTCCTCTCAGCTGGAAAAAGAGGACTAAAAAAGCTCTTTTCCCCTTTTTTAAATGGCTCTCCATCTCAGAGAGAGACCACGTCATCCCTTGGGCCCTCAGCACTCTCACTGCACCGGGGCAATCCGATGGGATCCCACGGCCCCTGAGGGGCGGTTGCTGGAAAGAGGGGGCTCTGGTTCTCCCCCTCCTCTCCTGCTGCCTCTGTGGTGCTGGGGCTGTACATGATGGGTCATCCTTATTCGTGTACAAACATATTTATTATATATATATACACATGCACACTTGCTGTTTGACAGGCAGCCTCTACACCAAATGCAGAGGGAAGGCAGTTCCCCCTCCATCCATGCTGGGATATGAGCTCACATGCTAATCTGTCATTGTCTTTTCTTTCATCTCTGACCAAACCTCAGAGCTGCTCTGTCTCTGCAAAGAACGGGATGGAAATGCTACAGGCTCACAAGGCAGATCCCTGCTTTGTCTGGTTCCTTCTTCTCCATGCATGAGGATGTTGGAAAACAAAGTTAGACATAAAATCCTCTAAATTATTTGAAGAAAAAAAGGCCTGAGTGCGTGCCAGGCAGCTTTTAGAGGAGTGTAGGGAGAGGCAGCCCAAAAGCTACTGCTGAGCATATTAAAGAATGGCATTATCAAGTGGAACAGACAAGACATGTATATAATGCATAAGTAGTGTTTGCTGCTTCTCCAAACAACTCATAGATCACCAGGACACAAGCTCCTAGGAAGAGCAGAAAGGAAAAGAGAGAGGGATGCACGATAGCATCAGAAGAGACGTGTCTGCTGCCAAGGAACGGAAAAAGCCCCAGCAAAGCCTGGGATCTGGGCAGACTGGCAATGCCTGTGGGTCTGGGGAGAGCTGGAGGGAATCAGCACACAGGAACCCATGAGCCCTGTGCTCATCTGAGCTGTCCCCTGCCTGCCAGTGTGGATGTCCCTCATGCCACCCACAGTACTGGCAGTGGCGCCGGCCCCAGGTGACGAACGGGGCCTGACAGCTCGGCATCAATCTACCAATGGAGTGACCTTCATCCACTGAGGGATGTTTTCAACAACTCATAAGCGTAAGGAAGGTTCACTTCCATTCTCATTTAGCATATTAAAAGGGTATTATTGCTACAAACCAGAAGCCTAAATGAGCCCCCAGTTGCAGCTTTGGATGAGGCTTTAGACTAAAGGTGCAGGGCAGCGATTAACACACAGCACAAAGCATTTATCCTTCGTAAACAAGGCCAGACACGCTCTCCCTCACGATAAGCACTGGAAGGGCCATAATGAAGCTTCATAGAGACAGAGGCAAAAGGCACTGGGGAACACGTGTGAACCTGGTGGCTGTGGCGGCTCTGAACTCTGTCCCCCTGTTCCAGACTACCTACAGCTGCAGCAGCTTACCTTGTGCCCCACACCCTGAAGAGCCAATCTTGCTCCTTCAGCCTTTATCAGGGTCTTCTTACTTTTGGCAGATTTGTAAAGCCCCCTTTGCCAATAAAACAGACTTGCACAATTTCATATCTCCCCCCTTAAAGGGGATTTTCAGCCCCAGTGGGGCCATGGTGGCTCCCAACTCCTGCTTCCCTCAGGGCAAACACCCGTGAACCAGCTCCAAGCTGTGAACCTTTCCCCCACCTTATTTCTGTGACAGAGAAGAGGAGACAGGAGATGGCAAAGGTCCTGCTGGTGCAACGCGGCAGGGAAATGAGATTGTTATTATTTGTGGGCTGAGATGCTGCTCACAGAGCTCTTGGCTGTCTGAGTGTCTCTGATGGGAGGTGACCGGAGAGGTCCCTTGGAGGTGGCTGTCCCCAGCTCATGACACTCCAAAACATGCTGGCACCTCTGGCTCTTCTCCCTGCTCGAACACAAGGGCACCACAGGAGCAGAGCCTTGGGAAGCTCCTGCCATGGAGAAATCAGTCACTTTAATTAGCCCTTGCACTCCATTTATCTCCATGAAAGGTCCCTGGCTCCTTCAGCGCTGACTGGCAGGGGGAGCAGAAAGGAGCAGCAATGATCTATATATTTGTTTATTTATTTCACCGTCACAGCCTGCCTCCTGCACCCTGGGCTTTTCCTATAGCTCATCAGCTTCCAAACTCTGCTCCCACAACAGACAGAGCCACAGGGCTCCTGCCTGCCTGCTGGGTTTGGTGCTCCCAGAGAGCGGGAGGGAGCTGAGCCAAGAGGATCCTCAGAGGTGCTGGTGATGCAGGGGCAAGGACAAGGCTGCTCCCTGGCCACACATGTGGGCCAAGGCCACCAGGGATGCAGTCATGGCTCTTCTCATGGAGAAGAGGCAGCAGAGCCCTGGGAAGAGCCCAAGGGGCTGCTCCAGGAGCCTAGCCAGGAGGGAAGGCAGATCTGGTCACTGGCACCAGGGCAAACACTCTCCCATTTCACAGAGAAGGAGCAAAAAGGAGCTACGTGCTGAGAAAGCAGGTAAGGAGAGGCAGGGAGAGGGCAGGGAGGGCAGCGTGCCTGTGTCCCTGTCCCCAGAGTGCCGCTGTCTGTGTCAGCCCTGGCAGCTGAGAAGCACTTTCTGCTGTGACAGGTTTTTTTCTGTGATTGACCCCAATTACAGGAGTCAGCCCGCACGGGCTGAGCGCGTCACCGGTGTCAGCCCAGCAGCTGCTCAGCGCCTGGAAACGCGGCTGCCCGAATCCGAACCAAATGAAGGGCAGGAGCCGGGGGTAAGGGCAGCTGGCACGGCAGTGGATGCTGAGAGCAGTGCAGCATCCCCGGGAGAGCCGGGCACGTGCAGAGACCCGCGTGCACCCCACATCAGCTCCCAGGGCCCTGGGCACCCCCCAGCGTTGCCCTCTCCACCCACACTTGCCAAAACTTGTTTGTTTGCAGCTTTTCCATTAATTCCATACAGTTTTACTACTTGCACTGTAATGTCACAAAAACAGAAAACGAGAACGTGAGTCTTCAGGAGTGATGGAGACTCCACACCCCACAGCGTCGGGTCCAACTCCAATGCCCACTGCCACCCACTGCCCTCCATGCACAGTTAGGGATGCTGGGAATAGCCACGGCACAAGGGGAAAGCCTGGCCCCACTTCCTGGTGTGTGGCCACTGCCAGCAGCACCCAGGCTAAGCTGCTGCAGCACAGGAGACAGCCAGGACACGTTTGCCTGGTGTAAGAAGCAGGAGGACAAATTGCTTTTTTATTCAGTTTAGGTTGTCTCTGGGGTGTTCGGGAGCACAGGCTACAGCAGAGATCAGCAAGCTGCTCCCCAGAGACTGGCTCATGAACGCAGAAGGCTGTGTCCATGTAGTTTCAAGACCAACCCCTGTAGCCTCTGCCCAGCCAGGGATTATGAGCAATGAGAACCAGCTGCTCCAACTCAAACCGTCATGCTGGGGAGCACCAAACCCAGCATGTTAGTCCGTTTCCCCAACAACAAAGGGCAATGACAAACAGCAATAGCAAAGGTTTATAAACCTTCGAGGCTAAATACAGTTTCCCAGCTTGTGTTTCAATAACCTTGCAGATAGACAAAGTCATTATAGAGCACAGAGACACAAAAACTGGAATAACACCCATGCAACGAGCTTTCACACCACCATAGGACCCACCCACATGTCTGGCAGAAGCAAGAGCCCCTGGACAAAACCATCTGAGCTCTGCAGCCAACACATTCTTTGCCTTGTTTCTACAAGGAACTGACTACAGCTCCTCCTTAAGCTCCTCAGCAAGATCAACAGCAGACGGAGTGTGCTCATGGACTAAAGGCCTTCACCACATAACCAAACCACTGACCAAATAACCAAGCCAATGAAATTTCTGCTGCGTTAGCAGAGAAATAAAGACCAAGAGACTCACCCAGGGTCCCAGTTGAAGGCTCTGGAGGAACATCACGTCACACCCAGCCCTGGGGAGCACTGCCAGGACATAAATAACTTCACCTGCCTCATCACTTCTCTCATTAGTTGTGCCTCGTTAACCACCTGCCCACACCCGGGGCCCTATTGCTTCCTCACCATCCTTGGGGGTTCACACAACTTCTGCCTCCCCATCCCCTTGTCCCACTGTGTCTCCTGGTTGGGAATGCTTCTCTGCCCACACCACTCCATCTGTTTTTACTGTAGTGCAGAGATTGTGCTCTACTCAAAGACCCAATTCCATTATTATTTCATTCTGCTGTTATTAATACCCGATTTGATTCCATTTGTTCCATTTTACAGCTTGTCTCCTGCAATTGCCTGGCTTTAGAAACAGTTTTATCTGAGCAGGTGAGGCAGATTATAAATAAATGTTGTACTGCACTTTGTATTTTAAGTAAATTTGCAACTTTCCTGATTAGGTGCTTTCACTGGAGAACCTCGTTCCGTCGGATAATTGCAACCTCAGTTCTTTATCCTCCCCTTTTGTTCTCTTCCCCCCTTGGCAAAGCTGCAATCTCGCACGAGAACATCAGCAGACAAAACCCTTGAAAATAACTCTCCAGAAGAAATCTCATTTACTTTTTAATCTGGTTCGGAAATTTGCCAGGAAAATTTCCCCCGACAAGCAGAGCCATTTATTCCTAGTTATCATCCCGGCCGGATCCTCACTCCCGAGCCAGGTAATGCAGCAGGATGGCGGAGTGTGTGGAGAGATGGAGACAGAAATATTTTGGTATATTATTTATTTGATACAATCTTCCTTCCGATAACATCAGTGAGCAGAGGACACAGTGACGACCTTACTCATTCCAGCTGCTTACGCTGAAGCACCCGATGGATACAGAGTCTCATTTCCCTCACTTTGAAAGGTTTTAGTTTATTTATTTATTAATCTCTAGGCAGCACATGCACCCATATGTATGTATGTAACAGTCCTGGGGGGAAAGAGCTGACTCCTGTTGTTTTCTCTTGGACAAGGAGGCTTTCACTGCATTATTGACCAGAGATTCCTCTTCCAAGGGGAGGTGATGAAACAGCACTGCTCCCTGAAGCCATTATGGTTTTGTTTAATGATGTGTCTAATGAATGTCTACCACAAAGGCCACGAATTTGTTCCATATGGCATTTTCGGGGGCAAAGCACAGAGAAGGCACCCGTGTGCCATCACATGGAACACTCTGGTCCCCAGTGAAATCATTAGACTGAAGCTGGTGAGATCTGGAGTGATGTGGGCCCTGCCGTCACTTGTACCCAGAATAATTCTTCTTCCCTACCTTTTTCCTTATGGCCTGGCATAATCCAACTGAAGGGACTGAGGGGCTCCAGCTTAGTGCCTGTCTTCTCCCGGCTACCCCTCTGTGCTCTGCAGCCACTGCCCCTCTCAGGCTGGAGGTCTCCCTGCCCTACAGCTTCTCTCCATCAGGTGGATTTCCCAGCTGAGCCCAGCGCAGGCGCTGAAGTTTCTGCGTAAAAGTTTCTGTCTCTCACTTTTCCTTCTCGGAACGATGCCTCCTGTGGGAAGTGTAAATACAGAAAGATGACAACGTGTGCATTAGCGCTCGTTAGAATGTCATCATTATATCCTGCAAAGTGTCTGCTGAAGGGATCCCTGAAGGACACTTAGAGATGGAGCAGCTGCTCCGGATTTGTTCCAGCTCACATCTCAAAGAAAATGACATTGAGATGAATACGGCATCACGAGTGGCTTCGGAGCAGAGCGGGGCAAGAGAGGGGCGATTGCCTGCAGCCGCAGGTCCAGGATGGACCTGAGCACGCTCCACCATGCCTGGACTCTGCCTTTTTAGCATTAATGGTGTGCTAAGGGTCCTCACAGCTGAAGGGTGTGATGGAGGGATGTGTGCCCCATCAGCATTCCAGCCAGCTCCGATGCTGGTGTTGGATTCACTGCAGCGGGTGGATTCTTTGAGGGGAAAACCCAAACCACCACCCAGATGTCTAGAAGATAACATACACCTGATTGAAGTCTCAGGTGTATTTTAAGCTGGATTGTCATCTGCTTGAATTAGAACAACCTTACTTGTTCCTTCAGTGTAGCGAGCCGGTTTGTACAACAAAAGCTTCACTGGCACCAGACCCAGGACAGTACCAGTCTCTAACCTGCCTTTGACAGCCTGATGCCAGGAGAGAGGGGAACGCAGGACTGATGTGTCTGTATGACAGCCTCCCCCAACCTGTTTGCTTTCAGAGAAGAAGCCTTGAAATTGAAACATGAACAGTCCCAAGGGCACTCACTGCAGGAATGAGGAAGGTTAAGAACTGTGATTGACCACGAGAAGATCCAGACTCTTACACTGCCGGCAGCCCTCACATGCTTTCCTTGTATCTTTGCCCAGCAAATAAAGAAAAAAAGCATTGTCTTCCATCCCCCATCTCCCAGGAGCTCCCATCACATCAAGTAGCAAAGCCACAGACAGAGTTTCTTTGCTTGACAGCAGCAAACAGCTCCTTCCCTGGGAGTGGTGTTAGGGCTGGAGGGGACCCCTCCTGCACGGAGGCCACAGAGGCCTCTCCATGCCAGACAACACCTGGGGAGCCAGCAGACACCAGGTCATGTTCCCAGTTTGCTTTTGGGTGTGTAGGTCCCAGACCCATTAATACTTTTTTTACCTCATCTGCCAAAAACTCAGCCTGCCTTGAATGTGTCCTTCTGCTTCCTTGTGCCGTCGGCTGTCCAGCTGCTCAGGAACTGCACATCAGCAGTGTGGGTGTGTTCTGGGACAGAGGCACGTCTCCTGAAGGCATTGCCCTGTTCAGGGCTGGGCTGGCACAGGGTCCTCAGTGCTGCCCCACAGCCCCCATGTCCCTGCCTGGGATCCAGCAGTGAGCAGCAGGACGGGGGCCAGTGGGGCTGGGACAGGTAAAACACCTCGGAACCGGATGTGGGAGGTTTTGTTTCGCCTTCTGCTGGAAGAGAGTCTCCCCCGAAAGTGATGGAATGTGTTGGGAGTGGAGGACCAGTGCCACAGGTGGAATTTGTGGAGGCAGAGGGAGGGAGAACAAGGGCTGCCAGGAGCTGGAGAGGGGATGGTGCCAAGTGGCTGCTGCAGTGATGGATTTGCTGTGAAATTGTGTCGCTCTGGGAGGAGGCAAATAACCAGAGCCGGCTGAAAATTTTTCAGAAAACCAGAAAATTTGTATTTGATCAGTTCAGATCCTGCTTTGGAGAAGTGAAGGAGTGTGTAGTGATGCACATCAGTGCTGGCACAGGTGCTCCAGGGTTATGTGCTTGGACCAGGACCCTCAGGTGCCACCATGATGCAAATACCTTTGATGGCTGCAGGTGCCTCCTCCACATGTGGCACGCCACAGCAGTGCTGGCCATCTGTGGGATGTATGTATTATATAGTACATGTGATATTATCTATTATATCATGTATATTATATCTATTTTATTGACATGTATATATGTTCATGCGTATAGCGACACCTCACCCATCAAACACTGATCTATCATCACTAGCACTGGCAGTTCCTTACACGGGGCCTGACATCTCATTAGGGTGTTTGGGAACTAAGGAAATCCAATGGGATTTCACACCCCTCAAAGCGTGAGGGGGAACAGGCCTCCTGCCTCGGGCACTGACAGCGTCGGTATGGGCAGGCGATGCCCCCACGCCGAACCGCGTCTGTGCTCTGAGCTGGAAATCAGGTGCTTCCCAATCACTGTGAAAGAAGTTCTCCTTCCAACAGGAGCTTCCAGCCATCAAAACATTGCATTTCCTGGCTGACATCCACCCTTTAAAAAATTTCAAGTGAAAAATCTATTTTGGAATGAAATATTGCCATGCTGCAGCCCAGCAGTGCTGAAACATTTCAATCCTGCTG
The DNA here is from genome assembly GCA_013399855.1 of Oxyruncus cristatus. Taxonomy (NCBI): domain Eukaryota; kingdom Metazoa; phylum Chordata; class Aves; order Passeriformes; family Cotingidae; genus Oxyruncus; species Oxyruncus cristatus. The sequence continues at coordinate 2,632,513 of VXAY01004698.1, read as the reverse complement.
CTGCATCTCTTCCTCCTCTCCCACTTTCTGCCTAACGTGAGGTGACCGAGGCAATAGAGGGATTCAGTGGGTCCCAGCCCAGCTCTGACCTGAGGTCTGATGAGGCCACCCCACTGTCCCCAAGGGTGGAGTGTCCCCACTGCTGCAGAGAGAGACAGAGAGTGTGAGAGAGGAATGGCCAGGGCAGGGGCCAGTGCCAGGGTATCAAGAGGAAATATATGACTCCCAATACAACACAGCAAAGATGCAAGAAGACTGCCCAGACGGCTGTTGTGCTGGAAACGAGCCTCATTTGGGGTTTCTGTAATGATTAGGAACTAGTTTAAGCTAAAAGAGCTGGAATGAGAACAGATGAAAGGCGCAATCTGCTGAGCTTTATGGCATTCCTGCGCTGGGCGCTGAGCACGCCCACAGTGACTTACAGCACAGCTGACAAACAGCGACTTGTTAAGCTGCGGTGGCTGGATGATACATCTGAGACTTAAAAGCACAAACAGAGATTCACACCAGCCCTCCCGAACCCAACACAATTCCCCATATAGGCAGGGCCTTCTCTTCCATCCTCCCTGCCTCTATATATCACTGACAGACCAGTTCCCCCTTTCTGGGTGAAGCACTGCCACCACAGCAGAACCCACTAAAAACCTCTCCAGCACCAAACGCTGAGATTTTTACTCTGATTTTTTAAAGCACACACCCTGCAGCCTCCCCTCTATGCAGCAGAGTTGCCACCTCCCTGAATAGATGTAATTTCTTTTTAGCTCAATTATTTCTGCACCATATTGTTTGCAACAGCTGAAGCCAATGGTGCCGTTCACATATGATGTACTCTGTGTCAATGCCCTGTGAAATATTAAAACTACAATGGTCTGAAGTCACAGGATCGTAATCCATTAATAGCTTGCTTCATCTTGGCTGCAGAAGATGGCAGAATATTTCTATTTTTAAACAAATGTGTTGATTCTAATGAAGATGGGCTCTCCTACCACTGCAGCTGCACACCTTGTTCTCCACTGGGGTTCACGTTGGAGGGAGCTGCTGACAATTTTTGCATTAACTCTGCAGTTACCTGTGTCGATACTCTTGGCTTTATCACTTTGTTTCTGGTTAATTTGCAGCAATACATCTTCTGCATTTTTCTAAAGCACTGCATTGACCAGGCTGAGGATTGAGAACAATGAAACATGTCTCTAATTCCAGTTCTAACTTCTCAATTCCCCCAGAGTTTGAGAGGAGTGAGAATGGGGTAGTTCTCAGGGGGAGTCCCACTCCCTACATCCCCATAACACCATAACACTATTCTTTTGGGACATCCATCCCGTGACTTGACAGTTGCACACCCTCACCTTCTTAATAAAGAGACCTTTTTTTAATGCTTTCTGGCAAATTTGCATATCCCTCCTCCTCTCCTTCCATGCTTAAGCTCCCGAAATATAATAAATATTTCACTTTCAAATCTAGATTCATTAAAGGATGCCCAGGAGGGAGAAATAATAAGATCTCACTTTACAGCCCAAATAAAGCACAGAAAGACGCAGCCTATAATGTATATTTCAGGCTTTAGGTTGAGATAACTCAGACATCGCTCCTGGTTAAGAAACATGGATGGTGCTGTGTCAGCAGCTTGGCTGAAAAAGTATCTCCTTGTAATATTTTATGCCTTTTGGGAATGACTCCCTGTGACCCTCCACTGCTGTGAGCAGGAAACGAGGCAGCCCAGAGCAGCAGCCTCTCCACTGAGGGAGAGCTGGCGTGTTCCCCTGTCTCATTCCTCAATCCTGCACTGTCCAAGAAAAGGGAAAATCAGGGAAACATAATTTTTCTGCCATGTGGCGAGTCTTGCTCCGGCTGCAGGGCTGAGCAGCAGCAGGGCTGAGCGAGCTGGGAGTGTGCCTATGCCAGTGCCTGTGACAGCACTTGTGAACCACTTGTGACAGCCTTCCCAGTGCTCATTTATTGATAAGAACCATTTCCCTACTAATAAAGTGTAAATAGCTCAACTTTTCACTGCTAACACAGTGTTAGGACAGGACACACTGACAGAGAGGGACTACATGGGCTGCGGATCCAGGACAAATGGCCACAGGTGGGGACTGAGTTTTGATGGGGCTGAAGCGCTCCATCATTTCCCGACAGAAGGTGAGGGGAGCAGCATATTCAGCGATGTGCCTGGTCCTGCCACCACTGATGCCACGGGGAGCCTGGGCTCCCATCCTTTATCCTCTCCGATGAGCCATGCTCTGCCCAAAGGAATCTCTGTCTCCACATCTCTGCCTCCTCAGCAAACCAAGACCCATGGGAGAAATTACATCTGCGGGAGAGCTGCTGGGTTTTCCTGGACACTGCAGGGTCCAGTGAAAGCTGGACCACCAGTCCTTTGGTGGAAGCAAACAAGACTTTTGAATCAGATTCTGCAAGGAGCAGAGAGCCTGCCTTCCCCAAGATGTGCCACAGACATCACTATGGCTCAGCTTCAATGACCGAGCCCCGGTGGGGCAGGACATGCTGCAGATCCCGAGTGAACAGTGCGGTGCTCTCAACTGGCCTCTCCTGCTGGCACAGCTGCAGGACTCACCACTGCTGCTTGCCCACACCATCCATCCTCCCCTGCATCTGCAACACTCACACCAGTTCCACAGTTTCGCAAGGGAGCAAATAAGCAGAGTGAGGTGGGAAGGGACAGGGTAGATCCACAGGCATATGCTGCAAGGAAAACACTGGTAGTGGGATTTTTTGCTGTGATTTTTCTCTCCCACGTATACTCCTGGCTAATCCAGTAATCTCTTATTTATGTGCAGCCTAATTAAGGCTGTGAGTAGCTTGATCTTTGTTTACTTAAGTGCATAGCAGAAGATTGCCAAGACAAAATGATATCAGCTCCAGGCAGGCAGGGCTGTGTGTGCTCAGGATGGCACAGCAGGGGCTGGGAGCTGCCCTCCCGCCTCTCTGGGTGGGGATCACATAGGCTGCTGCATCACATGCCCTGTTGCCAACTCAACCTTATCTAATAAAGATTCAGATAAACCAGACCAAACCGAAGTCTGAAAGCAGCTAATGGGATGTGATTAGTGCTCCACAGCCTCTGCTGTCACCTGTTACTGGCAGGACCCCGCATCCCCCTGGCCTTGCCTGGGCACAGGGCTGCATGGGGAATACCTTGCAGAGGGGGTGGGGAGAGAATAATGTGGCTTTTAAATCTCATCCCTATGAAATAAAACTATAGCTGGGCTGACACCCCACTGAAATCACGACACAGATGCCCACAATCGGCTCTTTGAGATCAGCCTCTGCTCTCCTTCTCACCACTCCCCATCCACGCTGGCTCCGGAGGAGTTGTGCTGGTCTTGCACCAGTGTTCCAGGAGGGCCAGATCCAGCACCTGCTCCCTCATGCCATGGGGCTGATCCATCTGGACCAGCACATGAAGCCTGACTTCCATGAGTTAGTGCAGGGGAGGTGATGGGATGATCCTCATGAGTCGCTGGGCAGCGACAGGAATGAGGGGGCTGCGAGCTGCCTCTCGTGATTTACACCGACACCGGGGAAACAGATGAAGTATCCACTCATGTCAATTCCCATTTACTCAGCTACTCTATCTTAAAGGGGAACATGGATAACGTCGCCTTTCTAGAGCATTGCGGATGAAATATGCTCTCAGCATTGCATACATTATGATTTTTACACTTACCACACTGGAAGCTTCCTCTCCTCCCATCAGCCCACAGCAGCGGATCCCACAAGCTGAGCCAGCTAACGAGACTATTACATTCGCAATGTGCACTGCCACCCTACGTCTTCCAAACGCTCTCCAAATGGATCTGTTTGGACCCATTTTAAATATAAATATTGCTGGGTTCTGTGCTAAATGTGTACGCGATGCGTTTTACGAAACCTTTAACAAATTCTGTGCAGAAGAATATGTTTTCCCATATGGGCTGCTTAAAGAAAGGCAGATGTGAGGCAATCCAAATCCCTCGTATGCTTCTCCTCCTTCTCCCTTTCCTTTTGGCAAACTAACTCAGGCAAAGACAAATATTGTATCAAAGAGTTATGGAAATAAACACGAATGTAGCTCAAGGGCACAAGTAAGTTTCTGGAATATTTTCTCTGTGCAATTAATAGGTAACATTGCGGGGGGAGCACAAGTACCCAAAATATGCCCGAGGAAGCTAATTTTATTGTGCAGACGGTACTCTGGGAGCCACGGAGCGAGCTGTGTTAAGCAACATTAGTCAGGATACTCTTAATAGGCTGCGGAGAAAGATGAGGAAACGTGAGTCAGAAGTTGAGGGAGAGCAGGTAATGTCGAGCTGGAAGGAGGGGATATGAGGACTGGGCCTGCTCCAGGCAAGGTAAGATGTGGGAGCCACATCAGGGGCTCAGGTGTGAGGGGCTGGTGAGCCCTCCGGAGCAGGCAGAAGCACCTGGAGGTGGCACTGCCTGTCCTGGACCCTGCTCCTGGGAAGGGTGCACCGGGACAACTGCCAGCCTTACCATGAATTCTGCAGACGCAGGAACCCCGTGGCCGGTGAAGCGTGTGCTGTGTGGGAATTGCTCATCCTGTGCCCAGGGCCACGTAAAAACAGATGGCAGAGATTGCACCGACAGAGAAATCAGTGGTGCTTCCCCCACAGTGTCCGTGGTTGTGCCCAGCACAGCAAGGCTCCCTGGCACCCTCTTTCCATGGGGTCCCATGGCTGAACCTGCTGCTGAAAAGCACTGAGCCAAAAGCAGGCCAAATGCTAGCACCAAGCTGTATCTCACTACAAACCCCATGTTCTTACAAGAAGAAAAGGAAATAAATATCTGGTTCTTCCGGCAGGTTCCTCAGTTCATTAAATAACCCACAAACATTAAACCAGATGTTGTGTTTTATCGCTTGACTCAGATCATTATGACTTTATTTCTGACGGACCTGGAATAAATGAAATGCAGTTATAAAGGTTATTTAACTATTAAAACAACTATTAATTAAAGTTTGCCAAGTCATGGGGGCCCTGAGGACAAGAGGCAGCTAGGTAAATGTCAGTTATTATTTAATAAGTCCTTGTTGTTGAAATACATGGCACGTGAGCTGCATCCCCAGCAGGAGCTGGGAGCTTATCGGTCTCTGCTATAAATGTTTTGCCCGGTGTTTGCAAGGAAGAAGAAAGGTGGGAGGTGATTTAGAGCCAGGGTTGATGCTGACAGGGACTGAGGGCTCAGTGAGCAGAGGAAGAGCAGGCAGAGGGCTGGTGCCAGGCAGAGCTCAGCTTCCCCACAAGTGGCTCGGGTGAATGGAGGACACAGAGAGGCTTGCAGGACCCTCATTCCCTGTCCTGGGATGACCGAGGACATGGATGTCACAGCTGACTTGCACATCGGTGCACGTGTTTTGGGCTGCCCTCAGCTCACCGCTCATTCCCGCCCACTGGGCTCCTGCCCCCTCCAGCCTGGGAATGCCATGGATTGGGGCTCTTGCACGTTTTCTGCCTACAAAGCAAAGACCACAAGCGTTGACCTGGGTTGGAACCCTGAAAGGATAAAAGGCGGCAGTAAATTGTACCACAGCAACAGCTGAGCTCATCCAGGATTTCCAGAAACTGCTCTAATGCCACTAATTAACAGAAATAATGCTGAATAAGCTTCCAATGCATCAGAGCTCGAGGAGTAAAAGACTCCACTGAGCTGGAACCCAGGAGAAAGAAATATGGAACTGCTTTTGCATGTTATCCTGTAATTAGAGCTTGCTGTAGCTTTGTTCCCACTCCCTGCATGACGGAGCACACTCAGTGTCCCGCTGGTGACACGGACTGAGCAGAACAGCACCTCACAAGTCCCCACTTTGTACACGTGGACAAAAATAAAACAATAATCTGATTCTTTTAAGCATGAGGGAGGGAATATGGAGCAGCAAGACCAAGCATTAAATGGGGATGAAATGGTGCCAATGTTTTTTTAAAGACAAACCAAGAAAATGAAGGGGCTGCACAGAGCTGCCACACCACAACAATGATCACTCATCAAGTCAAAGTTTCACTCTAATCAGTTCAGTTGTTAAGGGGAAAAAAAATAGAGCAGTGCTGGGCTGTCCTCTGCCCCAGGATGCCATCAGCAGGGCTGAGCCCAGCTTGTGATGAGCCTGCTCGGGTGGGTGGACCACCCCAGACCTGAGAATTCTGCCAAGTACTTTGGAATCCCCAATAACTCGTTGCAGGGAGTTTCATCTTATTCAGGAAAGTGTTGCCATAATTTTTATTTCTCCTACCTCTTCTCTGAGGTGTCTCAGTTGGAACTGAATGCATGTTTTCAGGTGAGCAGAACCCATGGCATTAAACCAGGGCTGGGTTTTCCCTGCTGTATGCTTTGGAGATAACTATATTTCTTGGCTTTCAGGTTATTGATTTCCTCTAACACAGTTGTGTATCAGCTTCCTGAGATGACAGGGTTAACCAGAGCACAGGCATTTGTGCCAACAACTCAAGTAATTGCAGTCTCTGTTCATTGTTTTGCATGGGGCAAAACAAATGCCGCCTCCAGGCGAGGTGCTCGCTCACCAGCCATTGGTGGATGTCCTTAAAATTTCTCCATCTTCTTTAAACTTGCCTACCTAACGCAGCTGTGTGTCATCGCGAATTCTGTTCCTTCACAGCTTACTGCTTCTCTAGATCATTAATGACTGCATGGCACAGTCCTGGAGCTGGTGCAAATCCCAGAGGCTCTCTCCCCTTCATCATCTCCAGCCACAACTTATCTGCTATTCTCTTTGATGCCACGGCCAGCCAAGCAGCAATGAAAGCTGAGTCCCCACAGAGCCCTTCCTCCAGAAACAATGGGAAGAGCCATGTTCCCATACAGCCCTGCAGCGAGGTGAATGAGCGGCAGCTCTCGGCTAGCTCAGCAGAGAGGCAGGGCTTGGAATACAAGAAATGACCTAAGCTGGAGCCCTCCTGGCCAGGGCAGCAGGAGCAGAGCTCCCTGGGGAGCCACAGGCTGGGAGATGGCAGGGAAGGAGCCCTCTTGTTCTTGCAGCAAAGGGGCTTTCAAGGTTTCCCTTTCTTAGAAATTCCCTATAAATGCAACTTTGCCAAATGGGCCTCTAGACCAAGGGACAATCTTTCTAGTGAAAACAGAATGAGGGGAAAAAAAAAGTCCTTTCACACCTCTATTTTTGACTTTGGCCAAAACAGCAGCCAGCAATATGGTGCAATTTTTTTGTTCGTTTGTTTAAACCTTATTTTCTGTCAGGAGTAACCTCTTGGGTCTTTTGCTGTAGGTCAGGTTACTGACCTGCCCTATGCACGGTGATGTGACAGCGTGGGAGGATTTGCTACCTCGGCCTGAAACACCGAATGTCCCCTTTCCCGCTGCGCTGCCCCTCCATCGCTGTGACAGGCAATGTGGGCACGTGGCCCAGCAGAGGTCGGTGTCAGGATTGTGTGTGCTGCAGGTACCTTCTCCAGCCATTGAATCCGGAGCTGAAAGTCACTGGAGGAAGAAGTAATTAATGCAAATCCCCAGGGCTGGATCAATGCAGATACCGAGGCTTTACAGTCTCCCTGGAAGGTAAAAGCTCTTACTGGTTGCTTATTTCAAGAGTTCACGCCACACAAAATATCTCGAAATGCTATAAATACCTCCCGAGGCGCAGCAGAGACGTGCGATACCGTCAGTGCCGAACAGTCTGCAACAGGAGTTTGGATCAGCATGGTCTGTGCTGGGACAGGGTTAACTGCATTTGTTTTGGTCTAGATAAAACAATGACAACCAGCTGTGTTTGTACAGGGCCCCCCCACTCTGTCACTGTCTGTCTTCTTGGGTGAGAACAAATCCTGCGAGGAGCTGAGCCCAGGCCAGGTGCAGGAGGAGGGTGCGTCTGTGTCCAGGCAGGTGACAGACACGTGACCCCGCTGAGGTGTGTTTAAGGACCTCAAGCAGCCAGTGGCACAGCTGACCTGGGGACCTGGACCTGTGGGGAGCTCAGTGTGTGTGACTGGAGGCGACTGTGGAGCCACAGCAGAGGGAGAAGTCCTGCAGGCGGGGACATGTTCATTGCTGATATTATGCTTATTGCTTACTAAAGGCAAATGCAGCGAAGAGGTGACAGCCCAAGGAACAGGCAGGTCTCCCAAAACAAGGGTTCCTTGTGTGGCAGGGACTGATGCAATGCCTGCTCACTTGTCTTCATGCCTCTTGCTCTGCAGGGCTCTGCCATCAGCTCACAGACTCCCTCCCCTCCTGCAGAAACCATCGTGCAGAGGTGCCACTGAATTCGATCATCGACTCACATATATGACAATTGGGAAAAAAGCCCTTTTTCCTCTTTTGAGTGATGATTGCTGTCTAGAGAGTACCTCAGAAGTGACAGGCCAGCTTGTGTGCCTACTGTCTTCCGATACCTTCCAGGCTGAGAGCAGCTGGTTCACACATCAAAGAACAGAAAGATTCTCCAAACACCAACACATGAGTTAGTGGAGGTCTGGAAAATCAAGTTACCTACTATGCTTCTATCCATGTTATCACTAGAAGAAGGGGTTGTACTGCCAGGATTTGGCCTGACCTGATCTGACAACATCCAATAACCTCAGTAAGAGCAGGGAGAACAGTCTGCATTGTACAGCTACGTCAGTGATGGCAGTGAGACACAAGGACTGGCCATGTCTACCATCTAGGGCCACTGAGGTGGTTGAGGTGTGCAAGATTTTAAGCACAAGATGGTCTTTGTTTTCCAAAAGTGTCTTGCTTTTTTCCATCATTTCATCCACTGGACAATTTTAGCTTTTCCTACATGTTCCTGAATTTGCCCATACCGCCTTTCCAAGTCCGTCACGATTACAACAACACAACTGCTACTGCCCCAGAAGCAACATGGATAGTTCAGACTTGGCCATCCTATGGGTCAGGATCCCTCCTTGCACTCAAGCCTCACTTCTGCGGGGATGTCAGAGGAGATTAAGCCAGGAGCTGGGATGCACACACCAGCTGCTGGTCTATGGGGCTGCCAGAAGCAGCAGCTCCCCACAGCTCACCTCAAGGATCCCCTCATGATGGGAGGTCATGGTGCTCTCTGTGGATCAGCTCTGGAGCAGGCTGTGCACCCCAAAATCCTGCCAGGTCCCTCAGATGTCAGAGTCAAGTGTGGTTAATGAAGGCAATCCAATCCTGCTGGGGCCGGTCGAGTTCTCCCCAAAGTGCACAACAGCTTTACCAGTGTTTTCACAGGATTTAAACTTCCAATACAATAGCCAGAAATAAAGCGAGCTTTGTACATGCCACCTTTTTTGCATACAATTGAATAAATTACCCTTTGTTATGAAACATTAATCCTCTTTGCTAAATGGAATAATTCCCACCTTGGATGCAGTGAAAGGCTGGAGCGCCCTCAGAGCAGACCTGCGGGCATCCTCTCATGCAGCACAATGACAGATGGGGCAGAGGAGCTGCTGCACCCTGGGGGGAGAGCCAAGACCTTAAAGGAGGGTGAGATGTTCCCTGGGGAATCCTCAGCTAGGTCAGACATATATATGTACATATATATATATGTATATAATTCATATACATTCCAGTCCAGAGAGGAGGCTCCCCATATCCCCCTTTCCATGGCATTGGTGGGTTTCCTCTGCCCTCTCTCATGCACACACACATCAGGGTCCAATGCCAGCACCAGAAGGGATTCATTAGGAAGAAACTCCACAAATCTTGGTGTGATACTACAGCTCCTGACAAAATGAAGGCAAGTATCTGGTTCAGATCTGCACTTAAAACAATCCAGAGGGCCATTAGTATTCATCCCGCATGATCCAGATGGAGTAATAGCGGCTGTATGAATAAAATTAAAATTGGAGAGCTGATGCTGCCTTGCACTTAGGAAGAGGCTATGGATCACAGCTGGCAACGCCAGTGCTTTGGTGAGAGCTGGGCCCTCTGTCCAGGTCGTGTGAACAGCCCTTTGCTCTGCTCACCACTGCAAGGCAGGCAGCACTTGGCTTGGATCTGAGCCTGCCATGCCAGGGTGGTCAGAGGGTCTCCAGGACATGAGGGCAAGGAGCACATTCAGAAGAAGACACCTTTGTTGCCCTGTACCTCTTGGAAAAAAACAGGGACTTTCCTGAGCCTTCCCTCACAAGGAGCAGCACTCAGGGCAGAGGGAGGGATGCAGAGGGGAGCGGGGCTCCAGCAGCCCAGGGGAGCACTCAGGGGGAACAGGAATCCTCTTTGAGCAGCAAGCAGGCGAAATCCATACTGCTTTTAGCCAGGCTGCAAGTTTCAGACTGTAGTTCATTAATTCAAAGAGATAGAATTGATGTCCCTCCGCTTCCCATCAATGCAGTCAAAGGGTCTCTCCATGTCTCCTAGTGCTGCCATCGTATTCCGATAGCTCCGACTGCCCCTGCAGAACTGGATCACTGCCTCCTGCGGGGACTCCTCGGAGATGCCCACAACCAAACTACCCAAACCGGGTACCCACTGCCACTGGGACACCGTCCCCTCTCCCTGCCTGTCTGCCCAGGAAACAGACTGGGGAGGAAATCACTGTGTGAGGAGCCTCCACTTTGATCTCAACGAGACTGTGGCTTATCTGATTCAAAACACAGATTTTTGCCAAGAGTCCCTAAGCACTATTATTCATGGTTGCTTATGAAACCCCTCATTAGCTGAAGAAGCTAATTGTTGTAGTTGAAAAAATGAGCAGTGAATCTCCAGGCCTGGCGCTCTGCCACCCCAGGAACCTGGGCTTGTTTACTGCGATGCTCATGTCCTTTGCTGCTGCAGTCACGAAAATATTCCCCAACAAACCCCACCTTTTCCCCCTGTACTACCAACTGTCTTTCTTTTTTCCTTGCACAGATTTTATACACAGAAGCATTCAGGGGTGCTAGGGAATGCTGTCAGTACTTTGTGACTCATTTCAGACAAAGTCTTCTGGACAGCAGCAAAGTGACCTCTAAAGTGCCAAGTGTGGGCAAAACATCATCCTCTGGGAAAGCATTGTGCCCATCTATGTGAGGACTTGTGATGGAGCTCCTTCACCTCCCTCCATCCACCTGCAGGAGGAAGCACGGCTCTGGGGTCAGGAGTGGCATCAGTGTGACTACCAGTTCATAAATCTTCCCTCTCATCCGGCTGCTAGGAACAACAAGGCTTCAGTCAGGAGGCAATTGTTTTGCAGGTATTGTTTTGCTAACAATAGCAGTTTCTGCTTCTGAGAATGCTGTTTTGCTTAATACCTGCTTTCTGCAGAGAGATGACGTGATAGAGTAATAGCCCTGGCACGGGTATGAGGGGTCTGGCTGGTGACAAGAGAACAGACAGCTGTATCCATCAGGAAAGAAAGAAAACAAGTGCAAAGAAAATAAGTGCTCCATGTAGGAATCCCCTGACAACATGAGGTTTTAATCTTTGGGATTAAATGGTGTTTTGATCCCTTACTGCACAATAAATGTATTTGCAGGGGAAAATGTGCCAATTTTCTCCTCTGTAAAGAGAAAAATGAGGTGGACCTGATCAGTGCTCTGCTTACTGGAAATAAAACACAGATTTGTCTTGAAAAGTTATCTGACAGAGGAGAAATGAGACCCAAATCCTGCAGTGTGGCACGGAGAGCAACTGGCTGGAGCACCTGCCCTGGTTACCTGTCCTGCACCTGCCTGCTGGGGACACTGGAGATCACTCAGCGGCTGCACAAACACCAAAATATTAACTCGTGTCTCAGATGATGGAGGGGTCGATCCTGCCCAAAGGACAGAGGGGCAGTGCTGGCTCTGTCTCTGAAGCCCCTCAGCCACTGCTGCCAACTCCTGCATGTCAACAGCCCTTGGCCCTCAGAACGGACTTCCTTAGATCATCCAGCAACCCTAGAAATCTAATTATTCCTTAACATTTTCCTGTATTTGTTTCCATTGCACAGAGAGGGCCATCGCACGCCGGGCACCGAGTGTTTATGTCGATGAATTATTCAAGTTCTGTGGAACCAGACATCATTATCCCCATGTGAGATAAAGGAGCGGGTGCACATCTACATGGATGCAGATATAAAACTGGCTTTAAAAAGAATTACAATTCTTGGTGTTCTCCTCCCAAACAAAACTCCCAAGATGCAATGTTCTGGTTTTTTCCTTCCTTTGAAAGAAAAGCAGCAAACACCAAGCCCTGCCAAGCTCCTAATGAGAGACCTCTGTGCCCCACATCTCTGCCTGACAGCCACTAACCCCTTGTCCACGCACATTTCTCATCAGCAACCCTAAATAATACACCAGTGTTACCCACTGCACAGAGGTGCAGCCCTGTGGGAGCTGCAGAGGAGCTGCTTCTGGCTCTTTCTCCAAGCTCTACACCCATACTTCCCCTCCATCCACATTCAGGAGCAGCCCACAAGCAGCAGCTCCTGTGTGGGTGTGCAGCAGCCCCCACAACCTGACCAGTGAGCTCTGGGCACCCGCAGCACCACGAGCAACCCCAAGGCTGGCAGAGCTCAGAGCATCCCTGCAGGCTCCATAGTCCTTCAAAACCCAGCCAAAACATGCCAATGCAGTGCCACTGGCAATATGGATCCAGCAAACCGCAGCGCCAGCCCTGCTGCCCAGACCCCCCAGAGCAGAGCTGCATGGAGGGGGGACCACAGCACCCACCGACACCCCCTGCTACAGCTGCCAACTCCAAGCTCTCTGTGAGCCAGGCTGTGTGTCAGAGGGGTAAAGCTTCTCTGCAAAAGAAAGAAAAACCAAAACCCTTCTGAGGAGTGTGATAAACACAAGTGTAAAGGAAAGAGCTTGTTTTGAAAAATGGTAAGAAATCCTTCAGCTGCTGTCCTTCTCTGCTCCCTGCAGAGGTGATGGAGGGGGCCCGTGCTCGTATTGATCTGACCCGCGACACCCCGAGCACAGCTCGTTACCAAAACAGAAAAACAATGTTCAGCAACACAACATCTTGTTAACTCGGGAAGTCGGGGGAGCCCTCCCGTTTCCCAGCAATCATTCGGGCATCGCCTGCCTAAACAGAGCCGAACGGCGCTGCTCTTAATGGGGTTATTAATAACTGTCACGTTCCACGAAGGTGAAATAATGTGCTTGCTTTCATCTATAGATTAAACTAAACCTGCGGGGAATTGTCTGAGTCCTCCTACCCCGCTTTGTGCCCTCTTCTGGCGCAGACGAGCAGCAGTGCCGACACCGTGGTCATCGGGACAGCCACGGGCAGCTGCCTCCCCCCCGACTGGCCTGTCTGGAAGAAACAGGACGCGCTCTCTGACACCACACCCTGGGCAAAAACATCTCCTTTTTTGCTCTACAACAAATGCACTTGGTGCTTTGTTGTAGTTACAGTTTTAGACCAAAATATAACTAAAAGGCAGAGAGAGGAGAGTGTGTTAAGAGACTGTTCCACTGCAGGGAAGAAAAAATCTCAGTCCCTACATATTAATTTAAAGTTTGAGGGTTTTATAGGGATGCTGCTGAGACAGACACAGCTATGAGTAAATATGTCAAAATAATCTATCAAGTGGAAAGCTGGTCCCTGAGCTGTTCAATGCAAGAGGTAAATTACACAAAGATTATCACTAGATTTCCAAAATGCCTTCCAAAGAGAGAGAAAGAAAGGGAAAGGACAAGATTTGGGCATCTTTCTTAAGGCTTAGACTATTCTCACCCCTTTCTTGCTTTCAGGAACAGCCATTACAATCTGAGGTTCCCAAAGGCTGCAAAGCACGCAGGAGCCCCATTGCTCTGGCTACCACAGCCAGCCCTGGGGCTCCCAACCATACCGTGGTCCCCTTCCCCTCCCTGAACACCCCTAGTTGCTGCCTGAGGTTAAACAGAGCCCAAGGGTCAAGGTCACATGCCAGGCCACCCCCTGGCTCCAGTGGGAAGAATGCTGCCAAGGTCAAGCATCATGCAGGGCTGGAAAGCCTGGATAAAATCTGCCCATCCTGCCAGAGGGCTTGGAGTCGCTTGCTGATAGAAGGGCTAAATTAATCCATTTAGTAAAGAAAAACCCTGCCTTCAGAAAAAAAAACAAGATCCAAGATCTCTCTGAGCAGTGTTCCCCTCGAGGCTTTACCAGCACTGCATTTTCCATCACAAAAATAACGTCCTGTAAAAGACTGATTAGTCAGCTGATAATTGAGTTCTTAAATGTCAAAAACAATATGGTATAAATATTCAGCAGATCATGCCATGAAACTTACCTGTTCAATCAACAATGACTAACAGTTTCTATCCTCATTGTTCTTTTCCAGATATTATGTTAATTTGACTTTTCTGAGGTGATGAACAAGGCTCCCTTAAAACACATCATCTTGCAGGTTAATGTGTAATGGGCTGCTTAAAAGAAAACAGTTTGGAAGTCGTGCCTGACTTCCATCCCTGTACATTAGCTCCAGCTCACAGTTCAGGGAGAGGGCCAGTTGAATGAAAACTGCTCAAAGCAAACAGAGTTAATATTTCGCCTTCCAAGAAGGAGAAAACCTGGTATGTAGATTGAAAAAAAAAGTGATGTTTTTGTGCTGCTTGAAGTTAAATGCAGCCCAAGGGTCAAGGTCACAACACATTTCAGACATAATTTAATTTAACAGGGGAAAACACAGGCTATGTTTCATTCAGGGGTGTACCTCTGCTTTTTAAAGGGAAGTGGAATGGTACTGGATGTGGCTCCATTCCCCACCACCCTCAGGGCCTGGCCAGCCAGGTTTTTACTCAGCAAAGAATACACCCATCCAAGCCACGAGCAGCCAGTTTCTCCAGGAGAATGCTGTGGGAAATGGTATCAAAGACTTTACTAAAGTCTAGGTGGACACATTGACGGCCTTTCCTTCATCCACCAACTCTTTAATCCAGCCATTAATTGTGATGGAACGGCCTGGGAGGAAAACAAGCTCCAAGCACTGAATCTCCCAAAGGCAGATGCATCAAAGACAGGAACTCAGTGTCTTGGGATTTGCCTGGGACCATGTCTTGTGCCAAGCCCGCAGGTGGGGATCGATGGCACCGCTCCCAGCAGCCACCAAGGGGAACCCAGCACCCAGCACAGCGGCACGTTTAAGGACTGAAGGATTGCATCCCTGCATCTTCCTAAGTGTGTGTTTAATTAACGCCTCAACCCAACCGGGAGCTTGGGAGCCTGGCTCTCAGTTACCCAAACCCAGATTTATGGGCTCGATGTGGAGTGGTTAGCAAAGACATTTAAAAACAATCAGGCCCTCGGAGAGGCAGATCCAAGCAGCCCAGACTGCACTCATTATGCTGGAGAATAGGAAAATAAAGCCGTCAGGCTCACCAGACAAGTAGGTTATTTGTACTATTTTTTTTAATGATTAGTTTCTTTAATAATGCCTTCTGTCTGCAGTGGGAGAAACTCTCCATCGCGCTGCTGATGGATGATGCTCCCATGTGACCAACCAAACCCAATTTTAATGTTTCCTAATGCCACTGAAAAGAATGAAAAGGCAATTATTGTTTTCCTCCAGCAAAGCCTCAGATGCTGCCGAGCACGAAGGGGTGTGTGTTTCTTGGTCAAGGACCCTCACACTCGACTTGGCTGAAGATTTTCATATACGTCAGCCAGCTTCCAAAATCTCAGCCTTTTAGGGGAGAAAGCAAAGTGGAACTTCTGGGTTTTTTCTCCCCCTCAGTCTCTATATCCCTTACATTAGTCACTGGCTGAACCTTCCATGCACGATGTGCTCAGAATGTTTAGGAGAGAATGTCCCACAGCTGACGTGTTGGGTTTGGGTGCTTTCCCTCCCTCCCAAACTCCATGTGGACCTTGGCCTTGGCCTGCAAGGCATCTGCCAAAACCTAAGGGGACAGATCTGTCCACTGACTTCTCCATGGTACGGATTGGCTGTAGGAGCCATTATTGCAAATGATATATCAAGGACCTTCTTAGCAGCTTGTTCTAGTGGGACCCAGAAACCAGGGAGGGCATAAGAGGGGAGTCTGCCTTTTTAATACCATAATTTTTTAAAAAAATCCTTCTGTAGAAATGGAATAAAAAGGACCCTGTTAAAATAGCATCAATATTCCACCTGAGAGAAGCCAGAGATTTGGGGGAATTTCTTTCAGTCTTTGAAGATTTCCACCTCATACAAAACTCTGCATATTGTCATGGATATCACCCTGTCACTCACATAATTCCAGCATGTCTGGGGGGCTGAAAAAGGAGGAATTTTTTTCTTCCGTGGAAGGGTGAGAGAAGGTGACCTCTCCCACACGCGCCGAGTTAATCACCACTGTGCCTCTCCTTTGCTGCCCAGACCCGTATCCCTAATTACACTAACCTATTTTTCATGAGTACAATGGGAGAGAGTTTTGGAGGAACAGAGCTCTGACGGGGAGAAATTAACCTCCTTCCCTGAACCAGGATATAATGGCTGTTTATTTTTCCCAGCGGCACCATAATTCTCAGCAGAATGGCCCGTGGAACAAGAGTAATACATGGGACAAGCACAGAGCAGGGATCCAGCCCGCACACACCACATACTCAGCCAATTCCTGAACAGCCAGGCAACCGTCACCTGTTAGGAAGAAGTTCCAACCCTCCTCCCTGAAACATATTGCAATTACCAAAGCAATTGGAATTTTAATCAGCAACACCATGGAAGTGTTTCTGACTCAGTCAGCTGTGTCAGAAACATACAAACAACCCCAAAATTAAACCCTTTATTGCTCCGACACCGCCTGGAAAATCTCCATCTTTTCCTGGCTCCCTAAGCCCAGCAGCAGAGAGCAACTTCAGCACTAACAACTTTGATCTTTCCTCAGGCAAAGCTGCTGGGAGAAGCTTGGAAAACCGAGTGTGGAGGCTGAACCTTGGGCTCCAGGGCACAGCCTTAGAAATCATCCTCTTGGGAGGATTACAAATAGCCATCCCTGTTAAGAACAGGAGATGAGGGGATTTCTTGGCAGCATCACTGCTATCATGGGACGGACTCACCCTGCTGCTCCCAGAGCCATGGGCACTGCTGGCACCCGGTGGGTGTGTGGAAGGGATGCTGCCAGGAGACACCCAACCCCAGCACAGAGCAGAAGGTGAGGGGCCAGGAGTACTGTGAACCCCTCACAGCACCGGCACCTCCCCGCCGTGTGAGCCAGGTCCCCTCCCAGCACACCAGGCAGCATCCCGGCTCACCAATGCCGTGCCTGCGAGGATGGTTCTTTCTACCTGCTTGGGTTTCACCCGATTTATTCCTTCGGCCCAGATGTGCTGTTGATGCTCTCGCCCTGCTCCCTTTCCCCACTCCCCAGTGACCAGCCAGGGGCCGGGTGCTAGTTTTTGCCTTCCCCAGGTCTGCACGCTGCTGTGTTCCTACTGCAGGAAGCAGAAAACTAGTTTAACATCTCATTTATTTCATAGATGAGAAAGTAATTCCCTGCTGAATGATTGTCCTGAACCAACAATTCAGAAAGCAGGAATTTACAGTGCCTGCTGGAGCCGGGAGTGCATTACTGTAGTGCTGCTCTGTGATGGAGCTGAAATATGTTTTTTTCCCTCCTGTTAGCCTGAAGAGAAAAGCCATTAAATATGATTAAGGTTAAGAGATTGCTAAAATTACAAACAGCCGCCATTCAATTATTTTGGTCTATAAAATGCAACACAGATTGGAGTTATTTCTCCGAAATGTGTTTTTAGAAAATAACATAACACAACTAATGTGGTTTGATGTAGCAAATCAGGTTTCAGATACTCCTCGTAATGCAAAACTAAAAGGTTCATAATTTAACTCAAAGTTCGTAACTTCAAGTCATCAGGTGGCTGCTCTGTTAAAAAAGTGGGGGCCAAAAAAAAAAAAAAAATCAATCCCGCCCCAACAAATATGCCATAGAGTTGTCTAAAGACAGAGAGTCAATCAGTTTTAGCACCCATTAAAGCAAAGACAGAAAAATGCAACAACTTGGCATAACAGTCACACATTTTTTATGGAGAATAAATCTCCCCAACAGTTTCTGCAGTTTTGAACACGGCCTGAGGTGGGTGTGAAGGACGTGCTGGGGCTCGGAGCCTCTGCTGGAGTGTGAGTGGCTCATCGGGAGGGTTGGTGGGGTGTCACTGAGTTGTGGGCATGGGGAGCACGGTGCCTGTTCCCCACCACACTGGTGGTTCAGGCACTGCCAGGCTCACAGTGCCCCAAAGAAACTGCACTAAAATGTATTTTCTGTCAGCAAGGTGCAGGGAGCTGAAATAATTGGAAAGTTGGAAAAAAATGTGGATGGGGATATAGTAACGGCTAGAGACTTGTGTTATTACAGTTAATAAAATATGAGGAATTGCATTATTCTGCTGAAAGCAACACAAACCTCGCAGAGTCCCCGGAGGCTGGCTCCAGAGTTGTTTCCACAGGCAAACTCGGAGTGAGCTCGGCACAGAGCCAGCCCTCAGCGGTTGGGGATGGCAGAGGGCAAGGCAGGAGGAGTTTGGTGTGCTGGGCCCTCACGCTGTGCCAGTGGCATCACCAGCCCCATCCCGCAGCTAAAGGAACCATCCTGCTGACCCAGCAGTGTTCAGGCCTGGCGAATTCCTGTCTTATGGGGATTTCTCACTTCATAGATACTGTTTATTCACCTGCCAGCATCTGCGTGCCTGCAGGATTCCCACTGTGGTTATCCCAAGAGCCCAAATCGACACCCAGAAAACCCATTTACTTCCATTTGTCACATTTTATACATGAAGTCCTTTTTACAGCGGGTTGAAAAGGGTTAATGTGTGAGAAATAGATTCTTTGATGAGTAACTGCATGATTAGGACCCAACGGATCAATAATTTCTTATAAACGTATAAATAATTCATTCTGCTAACGTGCTTATAATCACCTTGCACGTACCCACTTGTGTCTCACAACAGCTACTCATTCCTTCGTCAGCCCCACGTAAAGCAACAGGGGGTGGAGAAAACAGAGCAGACACTCCTGATGCTACACCAGGGCTTGGCTGAGCCAGGCGGGTTTTCCGACAGGAACCTCTTTAAAAATACCAGACCTCAACCTCTTGCCCTTGTAAAGATGTTGGCAAAGAGCAGATGATGGATTCTTCAGCCAGTCAGCAACTTCTTGCCACAAATCCAAACCTTCTTCACCTTCTTGGCAAGTGCTGGTATGGTCAGGACATCACTTCCCCACCTTTTCCACCTTTAGTCTTTCAAAAGAAGCCTTGTGGAAACATCAATTCACACCTATGTTTGCAGCCCTGGTTGGGGTGAGATCCCTGTGAGGTCTGTGTGAAGTGTCACAATTAGGTCTGCCCAATCCCCATGCAAGATTTTGACCCCAAGACCATTAAATGCAGATGCTCTAAGTCCCATATGAGTCCTACATCTCACCAAGATGAGAACAAGAGAGATTCAGCATTTACCAGACCTGGGTCTGCCACAGCCATTGTCCACCCGAGGTTGTCCCCTTTCCCCTGCAATGCTCCCACAGGAAAGTGCCTGAGAGATTATTAATTTTATCCTGAATCAAGAAGTTACTGATGGCTGCTAAGATACATCTCTCAGTCGGGAAGATAACACCTTTTCCTGCAACACACACAAACCACACTGCCAACTGGGGCTGTATATCCAACCACCGCATGCATCTGGTCACTGATGGCATTTCCTCACTGGAAGGCTTTGGGGCAGTGCCTGGGTTTTGCTGAGGTCCTGGCATTTGCATGGAGCCAGTTGGATGACACCCCAGTGACAGACAGGGGGTATCCAGTATTCCAGCCCAGCATTCCCTTTCCTGCCTGCATAACCTCAGACCAGCCTGAGGTCATCCTGCATCTCCCCTCCCTTTGGCTAGCTCCCAAACAGCCCCTCAGCACATGGACCAGCAGAGAACTCTCTCTGACAGGTAATTAGCTGCAGAAAAAAAGCAAATGAAAAACAGAGCCCAAATTAATAACAATGCACATACACATATTTGTCTGGAGATGCACAGTGAATTACATTAATTTACCAAAAGTGCCTGGTTTATCTGCGGATGAGAACGGATACATCTTCATTTCCACTTGCCTTTGGGAATTGCAGCAGCAGCCAGGCAGCAAGGAGAGGCTTCAGCCACTCCCATCCCCTGGTTGTGCCAGAAAGTGCAATCCCCGCTGGCAGACCCCGACCCTGTGTGTCTGTACCCACAGTGACACTGGAGGAGACAGTCAGAAAGGACAGGGGTGGATGGATCCTGATAATTATTGCTATTTTGAGGAGAAAAAGGAAAAGAAAGTGCTGCTACTTCAAACTAACCCTAGAAACTCCTGGGGGTGCTTTGTGTGATGAAAAAGGGCATAAAGAGATTAAAGTAAAAGCACCAACTAACCCTGGCACAGCAGCACTGGAGACAAAGCCGCATGCTGGGCTTTTCCTGGGGCACATGGCTCTTCCTTGCTCGGATGGCAGGAACAAGATGGGAGCGTGGGTGAGCTTTGCATTTTCCTTCAAGGCTCATTGCTTTGGAGTTTCAACCTTAAAGTTGAATTTCAATTACATGACCAGTAATATTCACTTAATGAAAAGTACCATCCTTGCCTGGTGGGCTGAAGCAGGAAGGAAAGAGAGGAAAAAGAAGGATTAAGCATCACTCCTGTGAGACAGGCACCTGGCCTGCCTGTGTCCCAGTGCATTTCTTGTTCCCAGGATGCTGATGTAGAGCCAAGGACACTTGTCCCAGGCAGAGCCTCACAAATCTCAGTGAGGATGATATAACTTGGGGAGGTGGGCATTCAGAGCAGGTTGGGATAATCAGCCACCAACACCACTCTGCTGGAGGGATGGATGCTTCTCATCCCCAGCTGGGTACCACTCTGCTGGCAGGACAGACGAAAAAGAAGCTGCACATGGCCTGTCAGGGGTTGCAAGGAGGGCTGCCAGACACCCATCCCAGGGAAAGTGTATGAGGGACCGAGGCCAAGGCAGCACAGCATTGCTCCCAGCTCTCCTCCTTCTGGATACCCTGGGGCCTCCCTGGCTTACTGGAAAATCTGGGGGCCAAGGATTAGGCTTCCATCTGATTCCCATCAAAGGCTCTGGTCACCACCTATTTGCTTAACACCAGACCTTTCAGGCACCATCAAATTTAACAGGGCTTGAGAGATTCAGGATTAAACCCAAAAGCCAGACAAATCCGTAGTTTCACAGGAGGCCTCAGTGGATGCACCAGGACAGGCAGGATTAGGGAAAGAAAAAAAAAGAGAAAAGGAAAGCAGAGAGAGAGACTCAGACAAGGTCTGGCTGGTGCTGCTTGTTCCAGGAGTGTTGCCCCTGTTCCAGCAGCTCTCTGCCCTCTCTCCTCCCCAGCTAGGATGCTGTTTGCTTCTTTCGCCCACTTTTCCCAGCTTATTCCCTCTCTGGCTATTGCAACACACAGATGGAAACCAAAGCCAGTGGCAGGGCTCGAGAGCTGACAAGCCCAGCAGCAGCAGGAGCTCAGGGATTTCAGGCTACAAGGTCTAGTTTATAAACCACTCTACTCCCTTAGTCAAACAGAAGCTGGAAAGCAGCAGGTCTGATTGAATTACATGTTTAATATTTAACAAGGGGTCAGGCTAGATAATCAAATAGTCCTTTTTGGCTGAAAATTAGTCCCAAGGTCAGTACAGAGCCTGCAAAGCCTCTTCTCTGCAGCAAGGGGGGTTATTTCTTTCCATTCCAGTAATGGTCACGGAGGACTTGGGCAAGGGAGCTCAGGAGAATCCAAGATGTTTTTAAAATACCATCAGAAAAGAAACATAAAATATACCTTATTGCTAAATGAAATTTTCTTGGTGTTATAGAAACAAAATTTCAGAATTAACGGGTCTGCTTCTGTCTTAGCTTGTTGTCTCACCCTACTCGTGGGAATATCAAAGGGTTTTGGAAGCTGTTTTGTAATCCAGGTCTGAACCTCTTTTTAATTTTAAGAGACATGTAGGAACAGACGATTTGTTCTGACAGAGTGAAAGAAACTCCCTCCAGCTGCTTTGGCACATGCTGGAAGTACCTGGATGGTACCTCCAGCCCCCAACAGGTCCAACCTGCCCTGGCTGCCCACCCTACACCCCCGAGCTGGCAGGTGAGCAGCCACCACCAGTTTTTCTGAGAATGGGATCCCTCCTGATGCTCCCATCCCAGCAGGGACAGCTCTGCAGAGCTGTGGTGCCCACACCAGCCTTGCCAGACCACAGCCCTCCCTGATGTAATTTATCTGCAGCTGTAAACAAGCACGTCCATTCTGTGAACAAATTGAAGCGATGGCCAGTCACCGATAGCAATTGCCAGTAATTAAATGTGAATTAATTGATTTACCAAGCAATGCTCTTGCTTTATGTATGGTGTTTTTATTAGCAAACCCTAGTTACTTAAGTAATTTCCAAGGTATATTTATTAGTGCTGCGTAAATCTGAGTAAACAAGTAATTTTTAATTGTGGGAATAATTAAAAATGACCATGTATGTTTATTGAAGAGCACACCCAGCCAGGGGTGTGCTCGAGGAGGCTTTGTCCCTCCTGCCTGGCACCCTGGGCTGTGCCACCTCCCAGTGGCTATCCCAGGCAGTAGTACCCCATTGCTCTGGGAAATCATCCCCTTCCTGACAACAAAGCATGTCAGATTTATTTCTGAACAGGACATCCCCCAGTTGATGCAAGGACCATTCCCATGGTGTATCCCACCCTGGTGGGAGCACTGCTGGCAGAGGAGCATCCTCCTCCATCCCCTGTGTCCCCCACACTCCTCCTCATCTCCCCACCTTGCATGGGAAGACTCCAAAGGCTTTTTTTGGGGGGGTCTCATGATTAAAAAATTGGCTCTGCAATGCTTTATGCATGCATCTGTTATGCTAAAATAACCCTCCTTTCTAACCATGCCCACCTGCTGTCTTTTTCAATTTTAAGTATTTCTAAGTAGCAATCAAATCAGTATAATTTGTTCTTTATCTCAGAAAAACCATTGTGAAAGAAAAATGTGACCATTATGTTACATCAGGGAAAAATACCAGCCCTTTCTTTCCAGCCTTCTCTCTGTTCTATCAGATCTCAGTCGTCATTATACCCGTCAGATTTAATATTGCTTGAATGCTCCAAGCTTTCTTTAATCACTGCAACCTTTCTGCCATCCCCGAGCTCCCCCCTCCCCAAGGTTAAGGCTTTTTTCCTTTCTTTTTTAATTCAGATACATAAATACTCGTATTACAAATGCGTTAAGGGTTTCCAGGAGACAGCTCTCGGGTTTGTTTCGGGAGCTGGCTGCTCGCAGCAGCGTTACCATCAGCTGCTATTGTGCGAGGATGGAGGGGCTGGATCCGGGGAACGCGGGATGTGCCAGACAGAGCCACCACCCACCGGCTGCTCCGGAGAGATCAGAACAACAACCCGGGCAAATATTGATGCTATAGTCAATCTTGAGATTAGGATCGACTGCCGAAACACACCCAGGTTGCTGTAAAAACATTCAGTGCTGCAGATTTCAATGAAGCCCATGGATCAGAGGGCAACAGTAAATGATTATTTATAGACTCACTGCAGAGGTAGGGCAGAGAGGGAGCCCATTACAGTTTGGATCAATCCCTTCACATGCTGAGGGCCAACTGCAATGCATTGGGGCAGGCTTTGGGATGATACCTCTTTGATATAAAGGATGGGGCAGTAGAACCTGTCATCCATAAAAAAACCCACTAATGGGTGAGGGATTTTCAATCACCCAATTCCTTGCAGGTTTTTCAGCTCTAGGGATAACCTTCTGCTGCTTTAGGCCCCTTTTAGTTTGCTAATTATTGAAACATCTTCCCAGATCCCCCAGATGGTCTCTGGCCACCCTGACCCCCCAAACACTGCTCTTGGGCACAGGACTGGCAATGCCATGCTAGAATTGAGCCCTGGCTTGATAGATGTCCTTCACATCCTTTGGATGAGACATTAGAAGAGCCTCTCCATGCGCGGCAGCAGCTGGGGAACCTGCAAACATGGCCATGGCCTCTGGTAACACCTCCAACCCGTGTTATCTCCATGGACTCTTCCCAGGACACAGCCACAGGGACTGTGTTGCCATCAGCACAGATGTTATGCTCCCCACATCCTGGCATGGGAGGACTCTGAGGAATTAGGCCTCTGAGAAACTTGTCCTTCAGCCTGCAGACCTCAGAGCAGCTTAGGCAAGAATAGATGCTAAAAATAAATCCTGTCCTTTCCTTCCCTTTTGACTTCCCAAATGGCAGTCTAAAAATAAGAACTGTTTGCAGGAAAATCCCCCCTCCCTGAGACTCCTTCTCCCCGTCTCTCCCAGGACACAGCACTATCACTGTTAAGTGACCTGCAAGCACATCTTCAATAGATGAGGAGACTGGCACACACGGTTCAGATCATTAAACAGGCAGCCAGGGCTGGGGTTAAGCATTTCCACTTCTGAGTGAGCTCCTCTTGCCAGCTCTTCAGTCCGTGAGATCAGCTCAGACCCCACTGCTGACCACGTCCCCCAGACCGAGGGGCTGTGGGACCAATGCCCCCAGAGCCTCCCTTCTGCTCTGCCTTCCCCCACAGCACACCCTGTGCATGTGCTCTCCAGCCAGCTCGGCTACACTTCGCAGAGCCTAGTTTCCATAAATAAAAATTAAGCAAACACTTAACGAGTGTCATGCATATTAATACCCTCCAGGTGAAGGTTAGCGTGAGCTGTGATTGTGGCAAATCCGCATTTGATTAGATTGACTTGAAAACAGGGGAGATAAACAATGCACAAAACCCTAAAAATCACTATAATTTATTCTTTTGACCTCTGTGAGTTTCTCAGTTTTATGCAGCTTCAGCCTCCTTTGTGCAATGGGATTTTTCCCTACTCAGGGCACTTCAAAGGAGCAGGTGCTGGCACATGAAAAGTGACTTCACTCCCCTCGGCTCTTGAGTCGCTCCCCACATGTACACACGGTATTGTACAGCAAGTCGGACAGTTTGACTCAGCTGGCTCATGAAAAGCTCTTTGTGGAAGCAAGAGACCCACTATGAATCCCTCTGCTCAGCCTGGAGTGGGATGGTAAGGCTGTGGGACAAGCAGGAGGTGTTGGGATGGCAGCAGTGAGGG
Organism: Oxyruncus cristatus; assembly: GCA_013399855.1. Taxonomy (NCBI): domain Eukaryota; kingdom Metazoa; phylum Chordata; class Aves; order Passeriformes; family Cotingidae; genus Oxyruncus; species Oxyruncus cristatus. Next base: position 2,607,522 of record VXAY01004698.1, on the reverse strand, counting down.
ACAGAGATGCCTTTCTGACAGGCTGCACCAGTGGAAGCTGGAGGCTTTCTGTGGGGCTGGGGTAAATCCTGTCCATCTGGCACCCACAGTGTAACAGCATTTCCTACCACCCCAGGTACAAACTTTCTAACAGTTCTATACCTTTGCAACATCCTTCCCACAGCCCTGGTAGTTCAACCTGGGCCCAAGCACACATCTGGAGGAGTGCAGGTGTTTTATGAGACCCTTCATGAGATGGACAAAGAAGGTCCCAATTCCTGAGTGTTTCCCAGCACAGTAGTCACTGCTTTCCCTGCGCTCTAATCCAAGCCATAAAGGACATTCCAGCTGCAGACAGAGCACCAACAGCTGCTTAACAAACCCTGGTAAAGGCAGTGTGGCAGGATCCAACCCGCGGCACGAAGTTCTCCGCGGGGTCCCCGCTCTGCTGCTGAGCAAAAGGCACATTTGCTGTGGAAAACAGGCCATTGTTATTCATTCCTGTCCCGTCTGTGGTGACAGCGTTAATCACAGTAGTCTCTGGGAGAAGGATGCTAATGAAGATGTGATGCGGGCAGCGCCGTCCGCAGCCATTTCTCAATTCATTAGCATCCTGTCACTCCGAGGGGTGACCGCGGAGACCCGCGTTCCCACCTTTCACCAAAACATGACAGGATAATAAAGCAACGCTATTTTCAGTCCTGGGGAAAAGCCGAACACATTCCTTAAGCTCCGTGGTTGTTACAGTGAGTCCCTAAAACTAGGAACAAAACCAGAGAACAAAACCCCAGCACCCAAGTCACAAACAACAAAGCATCTTGGACCCTGCTTGCCCACAGGCAGGTCAAGCAGCCCTGTTCCTCAGTGCAAGATGCTGCTATATCCGTGCAAAGGAGCAGAGAACCGCATGGAGTGAGCCTGAAAATCTGTGTGGGTGTCCCAAGACAGGACAGACTGGGCATCTGAAAGCCAAGACAGGCAGCTCCCGCAGTGCCAATGCCCTCACACCCGCACAAACCATTCATTCGGTGGCAAAGACACGGGGGAGGGAATGGGCAGCAATGCACAACAGGAGAAACTCAAATCTCTGGATCTGAGGTCTGGGCCGTGCTGCACAAACCAGACAATAGCCAATGTCTCCTAACATTTGTGCTCCACATCGTGCCAGGTGAGCAGCACCTCTTTGGCAGGGCAGATTTATTCCAGCAGCTCCACATAACGAACAAGCCCATTTCACCACTGAAATCAGAGTGGGCAATCACGCTGCATCCTCAGGAAAGATGGAGTGTGCCATAAGCAGCTTTAGGTTAGGAAATACAGGCCTCCGAACCATCTGATGGGTGCCTGAGGTAACGTGATAATAGATCAGACAGGTTTCTAATGCAGCTGTGAGCTACGTTCCACCCTGCTCTGCTGTGGGCACGTTTCCATGCTGCTTCCATCACCATGACATCTAAACTGAATGTCTCTGCTCTGACCAGGTGCCGTATGTTACCAGTAAATATTCAGATGAGCCTTGAAGCTCATGAAAGTACTCACTAAATCTGGGGAGACACAGTTTTGCTGATCTCTGTTCTCTTGACAGGGGCTTCATCAACCAATCAGGAATAACAGCAGCAGGCTCTGAAGCTGTGGGTAGCAAACAGCTGGAACATAGCCTTGTAAAATACAGTCCATCCACCCTCAAAAATGCCTGTCTGGCTGATTTGGGATAGAGCCACAAACCAAGCCAGAAGATGCATTTGCAGACACTGGGAAAAAGTAACCCAGTTTTCAGACTGCGGCTCTTTTTTCACCCTTGGCAGACAGGGAGGGGAACGAGCCACATCTCCCTCACTGGGACAGAGCCAAAGCACTGGCCTTCCTCCATTAGGATCTCCTGGGAGATAACCCAAATCCCTCTTTGCATGAAGGGGTCCTGTGGAGGGCAGACCAAGCGTCCTGGAAGAGTAACATGGGTTGGTGGGAACCTATATGTCTGCAAGCTAGAGGATTCCAGCTAGGAAAATTAAATTACACTTCTGGAAGGTGAAACAACATGCCTGTGTTTGAATGGCAGCATCTGCTTTTAGTGAGATGCTCATGAGCAGCGAGTTTGGCAGATGCCAGTGTGACAAAGCAGCCAAGAGGTCCCTGGCCACGTCAGCTTCCTGCATCCAAAAGAAATCCCATTGTCTCCCTCCCTACTAACATCTGAAAAAGCTCTGGCCAAATGCAGTCAATGCAAAGGGCCCTGGCTCTGCAGCAGAGTGAGACGGGCACATCCTGCCTGTGTCCGGACAGCGCCAGAGACCTCGCACTTCTCTGATTGAATTTCACTCCTCTCTCCTGGATACCTCCCGGCTTTCCTGCCAGCCTCAGCTGCAGCACAGCATCATCCGAGCTGTGAACACACAGCCAGCACATCCAGCCACTGCTGCCCGAGCCCTCCCCAGAGCTGTCAGCTCTCCACAGCCCTCACTGCTTCCTGATGGCAAATTGGTGCCGTGGATGAGTGGGGGCAAGCAACCAGGGCAAGGGGTCACCACAGGGAGAGGAGGCAGAGTGAAATGCAGAGAAGGTGAGCAGGGAACAGAGGCACATCCAGAGCCAGCCCATCTAAAGACATGGCCCTATTGAGACCCACATGGGGATTCCATCCCTGCACAGAGCCATCCAGCAGCTAGAGCCATGCACAGAGCAACCTTCTGGAACAACTGACCGGGAAAATGCCTTTGCTCTCCTCCCAGATGAAAGGAAGTGTTCAGTGCGCACTCTGACAATACAAACCTTTCCTGATCTGATGCTCATTTCTCTTGAAAACACTCAAAAAAAGACTAATCTCGCTCCCCATCCTCCACCCACAAGCTTGCACAAAGACACCAGCTCTTCTCCATATGTTTTTTTTTTAAAAAAAAAGACCATGCACTTCCATTTAATTAAAAGTATCTACGTAGGAATGAGATTAATTAATTCTCCTTCTACCCAAGAGCCCTCTCATTGTGTTCGCTTAAATGAGGTTTTAAAATGTTGTCTCTGTGCCGTATCTCGGCCAGTTGTCTCTAGACAACACTTGGGATGTTCTTCCAGCTTGTGCTATACCACCCTGCATCTCTTGCAAGGAAATGAAGAGCGCAGGGCCAGCCCACTCCCTGCTTTGGAGGACGTTCAGAGTAAAGCTCAGGACACACATGGGCATCTCCAAGGATGTGCTTGCCCTCCCAACAGCCCATACAGGAGACACAGCCTCCACACAACACTTGAAACACCAGGAGAGAGCTGCCAAAGGCAGCACAGCCTCCAGTCATGCTCTTTGCACCCAAATTCCACCTGTTGCAGAGGAAACATCTTCCTGCTAATTCAGGCTGCCCGTGACCATGGTGGGGAGCTTGACTTTCCCCTTCCTGATGGCTCCCAAGGTGCACCCCTGGCAAAGCAGCATGTTTGCATCCCGCTTTCCAGAGGCAGTTCATGTTTCACCCGAATTCCCTATGATAAATCCTTATCAGAAGTGCCCATGGCAAGCCTGTGGTGACTTTGTTCACTCAGATTAGCTCTACACAGATTAGCTCCTTGCAGTGCTTAGCCAGTTCACACACATTTCCGATAAATGTTTTGACAGATTTTCCTGACTTTGGGGGGCAGGGGGGCGGGGTAGCGAGGGGTAGGAGGAAGAATAAAAAGACTCTTCATCTGCCCATGCTGCAGATAGTGCTGGAGACATGAAATATTCATTGCCTTTCAACGAGGCAGGGTCAACAAGCTGGCAAGCACTTCTCTACCGCCAGATAATACATCATCACTCCTTCCCTGGTCCCGCTCTGGCAGCAGCTCCTGTGTCTTGTTTCTGCCCTGCACTGTCCCAAGCCACCTGCCTAGAAAAGCCAGAACTCCATGGAAGGATGCTGCTCCACCTGCTCCTTCCTCAGCACCCTGAGGAGGACTAGAGGCTGCAGGGGGATCTTTAAAGCTGATTTGGGATGTCCAGGAAGCACTGTCTCCTCCCAGTTTGTTTCTCTGCAGCACATACAGTAAATTCAGTGGATCACCTTAACCTTTGGCATTGTCTCTCCCCTGTAACTCTAATCTTTTATTCATCTCAAATATGAAAAAAGACTTTCTAGATAGTAAAATGACAATGAGAGCAGTGGGTATGTCACCTTTTGGTCAGACGTGGGGACTGCGGATGCTCTTGGTGGCACTCCCAGCCTTCCACCTGCACAGGACCCTGATGCCGCACTCGGACTGGCATTGATAAGGATGCAGGTGCCTGAGCTCCAGCTCCACTGACACTTTAGTCTCTCCCCAGGAGAGTCAGGACTGTGCAGAGAGGAGCACACAGCCTCAGACAGGGTTGTGATCTACCTGTCCTCCCCAGACACTCTGCCTGGGGATGGAAATTTCCACCGTCCCCTTTCACGCACCCGTTTACTCTCCACTGGATTTCTCTGCCTGCCATTAGCCTTCAGAGCTCAGATTTGTCACCCTGTCATTTGGACAAATGTTGACGGGCAGAAACAAGCAGGGCTTTCTTTCCCCCACCCCTTTCCTTTCCTTTTCCACCTTCCACACTATCCACTGCCAGCGAGAACATCAAGGGAAAAGGATGAACAACTGACCCATAAAATAAATACAGGGCTTACAGTTTCTGATAGAGATTAAATATTGTAGGAGTCATGACTAGATAAAAGCCAGTGGAAGGAAAAGCCTCAGACCTCAATAGAGCATTAAATAAAAAGAAAGCAGCACATATACACACACCCAGACACAAGAAGATGTGTTGCAAGTTTTATGGAGAGCTTGATAATCTGAACTCGTTTTGCTTCAAGCAGACTGACCCTCAGGAGTGCAGCTCAAACATGGCCCTGAGGAGAACAGTAGAGGCAGAATATGGCTCTGCCTCAGGGCTACCAGTCTCTGTACCCAGCCACAGAGGTGCCCCCAGCCCCAGAGACAACTCCAGCAGCACTCCCAGTGCCAGACACAGTCCCCAGTCATGCAAGGACCAAACAGGTTGGGGCAGATGGTGTGAACACGTAAGTGGTGGTAGGTAATGGCACCTCCTCCAGACCTCGAGGGCTTTGATGGGCACACTTGGCATGATCTCCTTCCAACCCTGCCAGTCTCAACAGGGGAAGCTGCTGGCCTAAGAATTTCCATCGAGGATGCAAAGGGTCCAACACCCTCAGCAAACCCTGCTCCTCATTTCCCATTGCCACACTGCATAACCATCTGCTAAGGCTCTCCCGTGACCCAGCTCCTGAACCTGGAGCTTGCCAGGCCATCACAGTTTAATTTCCCTCCCTCAACTTGCTGGTTTTCCAAATTACATAGATCCCAGGTTTGCTTTTATCCACACATCCAGGTGAGCAATGCAGCACATCCCCCTGCAACACAGCCTTGGGCAAACACAGCACCCCCACAACCACAGGTACCTGACAATGGGGGGGGCAACTGCCCCCAGCTTCACCTGCCCCCTCACACCCAAACCCACCCCCAAGCCCCCCTTACCTGCAGAGCTCAATCCTCGTGTCCCTCGCTGGTGGCGAGTGCTGGTCTGGTGTGGGCTGAGCACAAAGTACCCACAGGTGTGTGTGGGAATTGGCCACAGCTGGGCAGGGGCAGGGCAGAGTCAGGACAGGGGAGGGGCAGGGTGAGGGGGGCACCACAGGGCCCCCCACTTCTCGAGCCTCCCCAGAGGGGGAGGACCAGGAACTGTCCTGCATCCCACCCAAATCCCGATCCCTGTGTTCCTCCCTTTGTGCCATTCCTCTTGGTTTGCCTCATGTTTTCCAGACACAAAGGCAGGGCTGCAGAGAAGCACAGCTCCAACACTGTTCAGTTCTGCTTAAAGTACCCCAAATTTTAACCCTCACAAGCACAGGAACCTGCACTCTCAGCAGGGCACACTGAACACTTGCAGACAAATTCGGAAGCTTTGGGTTTGCTCCAAAGCACCCCGTTAATTGTGGCACAAGCACCGAGGGCCGGCCCCAGGGCTCAGCCTGGGGCAGTGCTGCTGCCCCTCTGCTGTCCCAGGGCCGAGCGCACCCCGACCCTCCAGCCAAGCAGCCAAGCAATCAGGCAAACACCAGTCAGAGTTAAAGTGGCAGCACAGGGAGAATTGGAGCCATGCTCAGCAGCAAATTAGACATTTAAAAATTGAGGAGAGTGAGTGGCGAAGATTAAATGCGTTATAGATTTGCTGGAGGAGAGGCGAGAGAAGCAAAGGTGGATCATTGACACCCCTCAGGCAACTGGGTGAAGATTTGTTTACGTACTGGTGTGTAATCAAGTGGGAATGAATGCAAGACACGGGGCCTTAATTTTTCATTTGCAATCAAGGCCACGTACACACCTTTTCTTAGTCACAGAAAAACACTGCCACGCTCCCTGTCCCTGCTCAGCAGCATTACCCAGAGAAGGGACAATTACCAGGGATAATCGGGCTGATTGCGGACAGGAGCAGTGGGGGAGGGAACACTCCAGGGTTGTGCAGGGAAAGGCTGCCTGGCCACTGTGTGAGGGAAAGAGCCTCGGTCCTGGCAGGTCCTGGTCACTGCTGGAGCAATGCTCCAGGCACCATGTCCCCCACTGGCTGGGAGCAGGTTACCTATGGTGAGACAGATGAGAGCTGTTTTGGGAGCATCACCTGCATGGAAGCATGGGGATGGATGAGGTCCCTGGGATGCTGTGACTGCGCTGGAGCTCATTCCCATTGTAAGAGGCTGTTTCCTGATGCTGGGGGAAAAAAAAATCATCACAGACCGTGTGAAATCTCACACTTGACCTGTGGCTCTGACAGACTCTTGGAAGAAGTGCTAATGCCAGGGTCCAGTCTGGCAAATGTGGAAGAGCTGAGACACATGAATGCCCAAGGCACAGTATGGACAAGAGGAAGGTCCAAAAAGGAGGATGATGTTGAAGCAAGCTGTGCCCCAGCAAGGGGGCATGGGGCAGCACCTCCCATCCTGGCAGCGGACACAGGGACCAGGTACGGAGAATGAAAAGTTGCCCACGGGCACGGAAACCAGCAGAGAGGAGATGGAACAGAGAAGGGGGCAAAGGAATAAGGGAAGAAAATATGGAGAGTCAAGGCTGGAGATTACCTTTTCCATCTCATTGAGATTCCCATGCAGGTCCCATTCTGAGGAGCTGCTGCCAACCTGTCGCAGTTGTTGTGCTCAGAGGCAGTGAGGTGCTGGCCCCAAGGGAGGCTGAGAGCAGAGAACAGAGGAGAGAGAAGGGCGTCTGATCAAATATTCCCTTTATTCCTGGCAGCCTTCACATCTCCCGCTTGCTCGTTCTGTGCGTGCCTGCTCCGCGTGTGCTCCGGCGGGTGAGGTGCCACCGGCGCCGCTCACCCCGCTTGTTGCAGCAAGGAGGGAGCTGTGAGGGCTCCCAGGAGGGGTGGTGGTGCTGTGATGGATGCTTAACCTGGGGTACCCAGGCTGAGGGCTCAATGCCGCAGGAGTGACATGGTACCAACCACCCCCTGGCTGTACAGGCATCACTGCAGCAAGGGAATCCCACTTTTGGGCAGTTTGTTGAGGAAGAGGAGGGGATCCTGCTCACCCCAAAGGGTGCTGAGAGCCAGCACCTGGGGACTTGGGAAGATGCGAAGGACAACACTGGTACTGTTGGGACACAAAGCAGGAAAAGAGGATTTCCAGGATTTCTCTGGGGATGGGGCACAAGGGCAGCTCTGCCAGCCACCATGTGGAGTGAAGCAGGGAGGCAGACGTGGGTCTGGCTCACAGCACAGTCCTAAGACAGAAACAAAACTTCTCAGGGCTGCCAAATCCCTTTGCTCTTCTGAAAGGGCTCCATTCCCCTGGCATCTGGGGGGCAGAGTGTCCCCCAAGCCACACTCAGGCTGACCAGCACCCGGATGCTGCTCACCTTGGACTGCAGAGCTGAGGGATGGCATCTGCTGAATGGCATCTCTCCATACCCTTCCTATCTACATTCTGCATCCCCATTCCATCTGTATGCGTTTTTCCTATGCTGCCCACATCACTCCAGGTCTGTGACTTACAGGGCTGCTGCTCTCCTGCAGAACAGGATAAGGAACTGGAGCGGGAGAACACGGCTGTGGGCAGATAGGCAGAGGCACAGGGGTTAGAGCTGATATTAATGTAGCTCGACCTGGGCTGACAGGGAAAATGGATGGAGAGCTCCACAGCCAGCACTGGCACCTTGGTGTGAGGCACAGACAAGTCCTGAGCAGACCATGGGGGTCTGTGAGTCCATCCACCTCTGGTGACTGAGGGAGAGGATGAGCTCGGAGGGATGAGCAAGGAGCAGACCTGACACGGGATAGGGAGACATCCTACTGTGACCAGATGTGGATCCATCTGCTTGGCACCCTCTGGCAGAAAAGGGCTGCAGGAGCTGCTGATGTCCTCTCTCACAGCAGCTCCAAGGGGTCTCTCTCCAGGAGAGCCTCTGCTGGGAAGGATGGCTGAGCTCTTATCCTGCTTCTCACAGGCTCCAGCAGCACAACTGGCCCTCAGCTGGCCTTTAGTCAGTTACTTCACTAGTTTGCTTATTTATCTCAAGCTCTTTATTGCACTCAAGTTTTGTTTATTGTCATGTTTATTTTTTTCACTTACAGTTTGTTAATTCTCTTTAAGTTTATTTTTTCACTTAAAGTTTATTTTTCCTCCTAAAAATTTGTTTATTTACCCAAAGTCTGTTTATTTAACTGAAGCTCACCAAGGAGCTTCTCAGTTTGCAGCCCAGTGCAGGGTGTGCAGAGCTCTGTCCATCTGCAGAATTATCTTTCCTGCACCTCCCCAGAGACCCCATTAAGCCCTCACCCTGCTCATTGCGTACACAGGATTCCAGGAGGGAGTTGCTGCAGGGATCACCTCCATGGTTGACTCTGGAAACAGGACAAGGCCAGTTCAAACTCTTAGTGGCAGTAGACTGAAATTGTTTTCCTGGTTGTACTAATTCAGATGTAAATTATTAGCCCAAGTGTTGGGGTTTAGATGGAATTTGGGTTTTCCCCTTCACTGAAATTATATATCCAGATAAAGCTGCTGGGACCAAGCATTGGGGCGATACACGTGCCCCTGTCCGATCGATGCTACCCGGAGCAGATGTTATCCCAGGCGGCACAACACCGGCCACTGCCTGGAAAATGGGATTGGATCTTCAGAAAAAGCTATTAGCCCCTTGTCAGGACCCTCTGATGAGAACTGACTGGCCGGCGCGGATCGATGCTGCCAGACGCGCGCTCACGCCTCGTCCCTGCTCCTGTGTATTTCAATCACCCAGCCCAGGACCAGGTACATGTTACCTGATGTGAGCTACAGCGTCATTTATCGCTAATTGCTCTACGTGGCATAAGCTTTTTGGCAACTTCAGCCTGGCAGAAAAGGCTATAACTACACAAGCTGGACTCAGTTATTCAGTTAAAATAATTCCTACCTGTATTTGGTAAAAAAAAGAAGAAAATTAAGAATTGTATTACTCACCCAATAAAATAATCGTGCAATTAGGACTTCTGCAACTTTTGAAAATGTGAAGTTCAGGGCAAAGACTACATTCTTATTTGACATCATGATAATTTTCTTCATTTTCATAAAAACCTGACAGTGTCCTCAGCTCTGTATAACAAGACAGGCTCAGCAGCCATTGGGTCACATCTGTGGGGAACGTGTGAAGTATCCCAAGCTGGACACTTGGCGTATGGGAATCACTAAATCTCATTGCTCAATATTACTCTTTCCAGCTTTCCCTATCCATGTTTTTGTATCTCAGTGTCTGAAAGTTAATACAGAGGGTGTCAACAGGGAACTGATCCTGCACACTACAGGTACAGTTTCTTGTCACCCATTTGTAATATGTAAAAGCAAAGGACCAAGTAGGAAATGGGAAGAAAAGCACCACTAAATAACCTTAAACCCCTGAAAGATGTGGACCCCTGAGAGGATAAATTACCGACACTGTAAGTGTGAGACGCAATTAGCGCTGGCTCGGGAAGAAAAGCATTGTGAGCTGGCACTGGGGGCCTGCAAGTCTCAAACCTCTTCTGCATTGAAATAATTGCAATAGCCATGGAAACCATCAAAGCCGCTCTGCTCATTTTGGGTAAGAAAGGGGAGAGCTGCTTTTTTGGCTTTGTCCTACAGTTTTTCCCTCAGTGTCACAGTTTCTCTCTAAGAAAAACGTTATTTCTGACATGATCACGTGAGAAGCACTGAGTGCTCAAGAGCTGGACTCCGTCCCTGCAGCAGCGGCAGCGGCACACGCGCCCGGCCCGTGCGGCTCCTCCTGCGCGTTGGTTGCGCGGAGCCGTTCTGGCAGCTCGTCCCTCAGTACGATCTCCTCGAAAAGCAATTGTCTTTCTCCTCCTCCTTTGTGCAAAACATAAAAGATTGATGGTTCTAATTTCAGCACCGCAGCTGCCTCGCAGCCTGATTCCGGGGGCTGCGGCGGAGGGGAAGGCTGGAGGAGAAGAGTGTGCTGCCGCCATCGACAGCTGCCCAAGGCCGAGAGGAGGCAAAGGGATCCTTCCTGGCAGCACCTGTTGGAGTTTCGGTGTCTTGAGAACAGACATTTAGTGCCACAATTTGGAAATCACAAGTACTTTCAAGGGGAGATGCAAGAAAATCTGGCAGCATCAGAACTGCACAGGAGATAGGAACAGGGCAAAGGAGGTCACATATTTCAACACTCACCTTCCGTGGCAGGATTTAAGCATGTCTGCTTATTAAAAGCCTGTGTACCAACCTACCCCAGCTCGGGAAGGTTGGAATATCAGTGACAGATCAATTTTCTCCATGTAAATACTCCCCAAATAAAACAATTTAGCAACTATAAACAAGAAACTTGTGAAATCTACTCTATATTTAACGCAGCCTCAGTGCATCAGGTTTATCTCCCCTTGCCCTGGGCAGTGCTGGGTGTTACCTGCCCAGCCTCAGCTTCTTCTGCCCACGTCAGTGGGTGAACTCTAATGGTGGTCTCTGTAACAGCCAGGGATAAAGAGTTCAAAACAAGATCTAGTTTTGTAACATTAATTTTTTTTTATTAAGAAGACAGATATTTTATAGTACTTCTTTTCCTTTGTAAAAATGGGATACATGAACCAATACAAAATGTGAATGGGAACAGATGGATATGTATTTTCTTACACTGTAACATCTTCCATGGACACCTTAAAACAGAACTGGCCTAAGGGGAAAAAATAAAAAGGCCGGGTAAATAAAGAACAAGGTTGTTTATCATCAGTTCCGCGTCCTTCATTTGTGATCCTCCTTTAAACAAGGTTGTTCTTTCTTCACGCTTCAAAATCCTAATGATCTAAAGCTGTACAAAGTAATACTCAACAATACATTTCAACAGTGCACTGTATACTGAAGAAAAAATACATAAACCGATATACAACTAAAATTCATATTTTCCTGTTTTTTTTTTCCTGTTTTAATGTGGTTTTGTTTTTTTTTTAATTTTTCCAATGTGTGGGGCCGAAATTGTGCAATCTACCTGAGACGGAAAACACCAATCAAACACATGAACCTGAGACATGTCAACATTGTAAGTCAAAGTTACATCGGTAACACTGCACTACGGTACACTTCCAAACAAAGATGGGCTGCTCAAGGCCAGGATGCCCGTCCCGTCCCGCCACCGCCGGCCACGGAGCCCCGGGCTCCAACCTGACTGCTTCTCACCGTGATGGGGTTTGGCAATGGTGCTGAGGGCTCAGGAAAGAGCTGCGCTCGACAAAATCTACTCAGAAAAAAGGGCTTTTCGCGAGGTTCTGCTCGTGAGGAGGGGAAAGACGGAATACTGCCGGAGAACGGGCTCGCTCACTGTGCCAGGCCCCACCCCGTTCCCAAAGGAATCCCGCACTGTAATGATTCTACCAAAACCAACAATTAAAAAACAAACGCACAAAAATGCCCCCCCGCCCCGAAAACCCCTAAAAAGTCCCAAAACCTGACGCTAAGATTAATGCTTCCCTTAAATAAATCAGATACATTTGCTACGTAAACACAATAAAAAAAGTATCGCTCAAAATCCATGATTACTCACCAAAAAAAAGTCAGCATACATAACTTCATACGGTCCTCCCGCTGCGGTTTGCTACCTGTCGCTTATGATTCCGATTGAGCCAGAGTCTCCTGTGCACCTATGGCTTTAGTGGTCGTTAGCACGCTCATTTTAACGAGAATTCCCACGTTTTACTTAGCGGGTACAAAAAAAGGCAGTTTTGTTCATCCAGCCGCTCTGCAGGTCTGGGCTCACACATCAGAGGGGCTTTACCTGCTGCCCCTGTGGCTGCCAAGCAGGAGAGGATGAGGAGATGCCCCTGCACCTGGGAGGGCTCTGCCTGCCCAGCAAGGAGCCCACTCCCGCGTCCCCGTGGCCGAGCAGCACCTCTGCCGAGCTCCAGCCCATTTCCCAGCCGCCACCATTGAAAGCACCTGAAACAGCCACAAAGAGGGGCTCGGGGGGTGTTATCTGAGCCTTGACAGTGACAGGGGATCGGGACACGGGCACACTGAACTGCAAACTACGCATCTAAAATGTGCTGGTTCTCCTCCGATGAGCTTGAGTTCTGAACGGAAACCGGTGAAGAGAAAAAAGGGGAAACACCTTCAGAGAAACGCACCTACTCCACGGGGTCCCAGCTGGCAACTCCAGAAACAGGAAAGGGGAAACGAAGAGCCACAGAAACCCGAAGGGAACTAACGCACAGAAGCCCCTCTTCTTCCCAGCCTCCCCCCGACCCGAACAAACAGAAATTAAACAAGGCACAGAATCTTCTGCAAATGACTTCACTAAACTAAATCCAAGCTGGACTTGGCCAAAAAAAGAAAACCCAAACGAACTGAGGTGTCGAACAGCAGAGTGTACTTTACGAGGAATATTTTTACACAGCGAATCCCGGACCCTCCCGGCCTCACCACTCTCCACCCATTTGCTTTTTTTTCTTAAAAAAAAAAAGACACAAGCTGGTTGCAACTTCCAAGATCACTGTCTCTGTAGCATTTAAATAGGGCCAGTAGTAACCGTCCACGGTTGGACACCTCATGGGAACCAAGGCTGCTTTAGATGAAGTACTCTTTCTTTTCCTCGGAGTTGTTTTGTCCCCCCTCTGCGTTGATGATGGCTGTGTCTGCGTCGGCCGCATCATCTGCTCCTTTGGCTTCATGAGTGAAGTATGTACCTGCAAGGGAAGAGAGGCTGTGTGACTCCTTGGGAGTCCCAGCATGGTGCCGAGGGAGAGACTCACGAAGGAAACAAAAATGCCACTGGGAGAGAAACTGGGGGGTCTGTCGCATCAGACAGGAAAACCTTATGAGCAAGGGGACACATGTGTCAAGCCTTTCATGCTCCAGTTTCGGTCTTTGTCTTACCTTTATGTCTGGCAAAATATCGCCCTAAAATGATGAGCAGGCAAAGCATCGCAAAGACGACGACGGCCACGACGCCGCCAACCACGGCGTGGTCCACGCTCCGTATCGCCCCTTCCTCACCTGCGCGGGAATCTGTCGAGATCAGAAGAGGAATAAGAATTGGGGACTTGCTACGATGCTCTCGGCAGGTCTGGCTGCAGCTGCTCCCAGGAGAGGAAGAGCCGCCCTCGGGCTCTCCAGAGGAGCAGGGGTGAAGCACGGAGCTAACTAGACAGATGAGTTCAGGCAGAGGAACTTTGTCCGGAGCCGAACTGATCTGGCAGCTCGACTCGTGAGGTGTTTTCCGCTAAAAGCAGCAGTACTACAACTACACACGTGGGAGACAGCTGGGAGAGGGAAGAAGGGCACATGGAGTCGTCAGTGGGGACCTGCTCTCGGAAACTTCCCTATGATGCTCCCCAAATTTCAGCCTCCCTGGTGGGTGGGGCACAGGGAAGAGCAGTGCAGTACAGGAATATTAATCTTTAGCTCTGAGAAATGTCATTAACGAGTGCCCTGCTGAAAATATTTCAACTTCAGCCCAAAACACTCCTTGCCCAAAACGCAACGCACCCAGCACAGAAAATCTGTTTGCAACCATTCCTTGCCCTGACTCATCTGGTTTCCACCATTAACCACCACCTTTGCTGTTCGATGTAGCCCACAAGGACACAACACTCCTGACCCAAACTGTAACACCCACTCCGAGGCCGACAGTGAACAGTAACTGAACGGTGCCTCCGACTGCTTTACTGCGTTTATTTAACTCCTCACCACACAATTAGTTTCCTTACAGAAGCGCCTCTCCCTAGAGACGCTGTCACCCGGGAGAGGGATGACTGATGTGGCAGAGGAACAGCTCCGGAATGAACTCCGGATGAGCTATGGCCATGTAAAATGAATGTATAGCAGTGTAAACAATTTTAATTTAAGAACGCAGCTACATCAACCCTCGCTGCAATCCTAATGGCAACTGAGATTTATAACGCAGTAAAAAACAATTATTCTCCCGCTGATTAATACATTAACATTTTGGAATAGAAGCTAAACCATTGTCTCTTTTTTTTAGTGAGTCAAGCACGACACCTCCATTAAAATGATTTACTGGCCATACCTTACAATTTAAGCACAGCAGCAACAGAAACGGTAAAAATCTTTTAACTTTACATGATTTGTGAAGTCATATGTGAAGGATTTACCATTTAAATCTTTCACTACAAGAAGCACATGGCCCATAAATCTGCCCTGCCTGCGCCTGCCTGGACACCTCAGAGAAATGCGTTTTGCCAGGACGACTGAGAGAGCAAATGCAAGTCAATTTTTAAGAAAGATTTATCTCCGTCTCCCTCCAAAGAACAGAGCAAATCTCTGAAGCCTCCACCTCTAATAATATTTGAAGTTTATCGATCAAGCGTACAGATCCGTGACAGCTGAAGGTAATGGGGCTCTTTTGAGCCGAGACCTGATACAAAGCTTTCGAGCAGCAGCTGGGATTTACACTTTCTATCGATATTTCCAATTCTGCTCCAAGATTAAGGACTGAGGGACCCAAGTAAATAACCTAGGACCCAGAGCACCATAAAGCGCCTTTTAATTAAAACAATTGAAGAAAAAAAGCCCCTTTGAGTAACCTCTTGAGAGCAGGAGCTCCGGCACGGGCAGGGGGATGCTGGGCTGAGCCAGGGCATGGCAAGAGACATCAGGGAGCCCCTTCTCGCAGCTTGGCTGAGAAGCAAAAACCAGCTGAAAGCTGTGGCCAAAAAAGATTCCCCTGCAAACCAAAAGCCTTTGCTGCCACATCCCCAAACCCCAAGCCATGGCACTGTGGAGAGACCGTGCCAAGGAATCCAAAAGTATGGCAAAGGGGAACCTTCTGTCTCACCTCCAGTGGGAACAGACTGTGCCACGATGGCCTCCCAGTGTCTGCAGCTCTGGCGAGCGGCCAAGCATTTCTGCATGCTGATGGGAAAGGTGCCCACAGACGCACTGTGGGGTGCCAAGCTGACCCCCTTGCCCAGGCACAGGCTCTGCTGCCTGCCCAAGACGGCAGCTGGGGGGAAACCAGCCACCCTGGGTATCCTGGGAGCTCCCACTCTGCCACAGCCTTCTCACCACTGCTCCTGCTCAGCTAATCTGGCCTCTATGCTTTAGTTGCTCTCTGCAAAGCAACTTAACTGGCTCATCTGCTGGAGCAGCTGCTTTAAGCACGCTTCACTCCGTTTTTTTCTTATTTTTTTTTTTTTAGAAACTTTGTGCCTGGTTCCGCTCGGCTGCACTCGGCGCAGCCAGCAGCATCCCAGCCTGGGCAGATGAGTGGCTTGTTGACATCTGGAACAGCTGAGGGGCATAAACACGCTGAGTTATGGCTCTGTAATGTGCTTCCAGCAGGATTTTGCATCAAGAGGCGTTTTTTCTTCATCACCATAAATTAAAGTTCTGGAAAGACGAAGCCGTGGTGTGCTCGTGCTGGCAGCGGCAGCTTCCGCGCTGTCACACCGACCCACCACCGCAGAGACGGGGGCTGTGCCAAAGCCTCATGCCCGACACATCCCGCAGGTCTTCCCTTAGGAGGGCATCATGCTGACAGCACGGAGAAGAGGGTTCCTCTGAGAAGGGACTTCGGCCTAAAACCTGGCTGCCAGTTCTGCTCGGCACAGTTTGTCAGGTATGAGTTTGCCTACTGGGACATGCAGGGCTGTTTTTCTCAATTATTTCTGTTAAAGAAGATCCCTGCAAGGTGCCAGCCCCAAGTTCACATAGTTACACACATGGCTAAACATATCTTCAAGCTTACATATGACCTAAAACAGTCCTCCTGCAGCAGCTCCTCTCCCTGCCTCCAGCACCTCCTCAAACCTCATATGCTCCATGATGTGACCCACCCCCAAAAGCTCTGCCTGCCAGCACCATGGGCACAGCAAAGCCCAACTCCACCACCAGCAATTCCGACACTGCTTCCAGCAAACCTGTCTGTGCACCGCCAGCACAGGAAGAGCCCCTTCACATCCTGCCCCTGCTATTTCACTGCTAATTAACAAAGTGTCAGGTCTGTGGAGCAAGGAATAATTCCTCAAATTTGTGCCCAGGAGAGACTTGACCTTAACAACCAGAATCTGCTTTAAAGGCTGTCGCCAATTCACCCAAGCTATTCCTGCCTCCTATCTCTGATTAAACCAGAAATCACAACTTTATTGCTGAAGAGGGAACAGCCGAGATGGCAGGAACTGACAAAATGCCACATTATTTGCTAATCCTAATATGTTATTCTTCCTCAAGATTTGCTTTTCTCAGCACCAATTCAATTACAGATGCTACAAATCCTTCTGACATTTAATTCCCTCTTGTCAGGGCGCAGTAAATGTATACATGCAGAGCTTTCCCATTAGGATGTTAATATATATTGGAGCGAGCTGGATCCTGGCCTCTCCAGCAAATTGCCAGGGATTTTCCTATTATGGTTTTGGTTTCAGTTTGCCTGTGGATTTTTGTGGGTGGGGGTAGAAGGAGGGAGAGAAGGGCATGGAAGAGACAGACATCACGGTATGTCGTCACCAACATGCCCCCCCTGAGGCTACTCTGCAGCTACGGTGCACCTCAGCTGAACTGTTTTTGGGTCAATGCTTTGCTTGGCACCAAAGCACCTTAAAGGAAAACTGCAGTGGTAATGGTACAATCCACCTGCCAGAACTGAACTTAAGCAGGAAAAAATCAATTTTTCAAGTGCTGGGCTGCCTCCCCTGAAGGGCTGGCAGGGCTGTGCCCCACATCAGGGGATGCCAGGGTTCCATGGGATGCAGCACTGAGCAAAATCATTGTACAGCGCAGGAGCACGGTGGGACCCCTTCTGGGGGTAGCCAGGAAGAGACTTGGGTAGCTTTAAATTAATTTTTGCTGATTATTTTAACCAACTGTTCATGTAATCAACAAAACAGTGATTATACTGCTGGAATGGGAACCCTGAAGTTTTCCTTTAAACAAAAAGTGTGGTTCAGCAAACAGCAAGTAGACAGGAAAGAAAGGGATTTGGGGCTGGTTCCTATTCATCAACAAACTCAGGAACTTACTCCAAGGGTCAGGAGCAGCACAGAGCAGATGCTGAGCTGGGGATTGTCCATCTAAGTACTGACAACCAACATCTGTGATTCAAACCTGCAGGTTCTCAGCTACAGGGGTTCTGGGGGAGACCCTTTTAAAAAAATAAATGTACTGAAGATCTCCAATTTTCCAAAATTTCTGCTGATGTAATTGCTAAAACCAGCTTTCTGTGGGCTCTCAAGAAAAACACTAGTGATGGTAACGGCAACACCCTGACAGTCTGGGTCAGCACTTACACTGAGGTTTAGCAGAGGAAAGACTTTCCTGCTCCCAACTTCTCACTAAAAAGTTCCATTCAATTCCATTTTAATGAAGTTTTAAATATAGATGTATCTATGGATATCCCACTCTTTCTCTCAGCAGCAGCTTCTCCAGACTAAAAGCAAGACTGGATTGGACCTCGCTGCCTGCATTTTAAATCTCATTTACACCCACGCCAACAGCTTCAGACCTATTTGGGTCAAACCGCCTCGTATTTACCTTCAGCGCTCCCCACGCTCTCAGCAGTGGGTCCTGTGAGGCTTGAAGCAGTGGTTTTGGGCTCACCTTGGTGATGGGAGCCCTCTGCACCCACGAGCATCCTTAAGCACCTGAAGGCAGCAGCTCCTTCTGGCGACCTCCTGCAGCCGGCACCGGTCCTGCCATTACTGCTGCTTCAAACAGCGCCTTTCCCTGAGTGCTCCAGCACCCTCTCCAGCTGATTACACTCTCCCTCACTCTGTGCCAGAGGTGTGGAGCAAAAGCAGCACTGGGAGACACAGCCTGTCCTGCTGTGGTGTAGAAAAGGTTTTATGGAGTCCCTGCTGTGTGGTGCTCCAGCCTCTGTCCCTCCTCCTCACCTCCCTCAGCCTTTGCATTCTGTGGCCCAATGCTCTAACACTTGCAGTATCTCTGGACCACCCTGACCCTCCTCTATGCACATTGCTGCTGTAAAAGCAGAGAACAGAAGATTTCTGTGGAAACGTAAGTTTATACGTTAATTTTGGCATACTGGGATTTATTGCTGCACTCCCACAAAAATTTACTTTCTATTTCTAGGTGAAAATTAATGTCAAACTCCTGATATTGGACAGTGTGGGCTTAACCTGTGTGTTTGCACATGCTCAGGCTTATACACAGTGAACCCACTGACAGCTCCTGAGTTTCTTAGAGGTGCAGGCAACATCTGCATCACAGCAGGGGAAAGGAAACCTATGCCAATGGCTTTGAAGAATTCCTAACTTAGTGATCTCTTCCAACTCGGGTTATTATTTAGTTTATTAAGTGATTATCACACCAACACGACTGAAATTCCCACAGCTCATGATGCGGATGGTAGTGGCCCTAAGTCACTTGGGTGCGTCTGAAAACCTGGTTAGCCAATCATCCCTTTTTCCTTGAGGTAGGAAATGTCAGGATTGCACTGATATCTCCCCACTGCATTTGGGGTCAATTTGTTTGTGGAATGAAGTTTCCGAAACTATGGAGCAGCACTTAAGGCAGGGCTTGGTGGGGGTGCTGGTGGAAGAACAGGCTGCTGTTATTCCATGAACACGATAAACCGCTTAGCCATGATGTGGGAGGACAGAAATCACGGCCTATGTATGACAGGATAGGCAATAATGTTATTCTTTCCCACAGTGTGGCGTGGACAACCCCTCCTCTAATTTATTGAGGGGCTGCTAAAGAGCAGCGTTAACCTGCCTGTCGTACCTTAATTAAATTTGGTCTAATTTAAGCCAGGGAAATTTGAGTTCATCCTTCTTCAATCAATAAGCTCCCCTTCAGCGACCCATTTCAAGATCGCTTCATGAAAAATACCGTTTGTTTGAATAGATGTGCTCACCCTGGCAGTGCCCAGCGCTGTGCAGCTGCTCCCGTGGACTCCTCTGCTGGAAAAGGGAGCTTCACTTGCAGTCAACAGCAATGGATCCCCCAGCACCCCCTCTGCAAAGGTGCTAACCAGGTTTGGATCAGGTAATACAACCTGATGTGGAGGCTACGTGGGGCTGCTGTGACCATTCCCTGTTTTACAGGAGGCACTGATGCTCTGGAGCAGAGCAGGGAGCACTGGGGTAGGTCCCTGGAGCGCTGTGCTCGGACCACATCTGTATGTGTGCAGGGTAGACACACACACACACACACGTCTGTAGATGTGTGCAGGTGTTGTGACACACACACAGACACACAGACACACACACACACGCTCAGTGGTTTGAATCCTGCCTGTCGGACTGCACTGGGCTGCAATAAGGAACTGGGGTGCAAGGCCAGCCCTCTCTGCACCCTGAGGGCTCGGGATGTGAGGAACAAGAGGAGGACTGCGAGAGGCACGGACACACAGAGCTCGGCCGGGAAGAGCAGGACGGCTCTGGACTCAGGCTACCTGGCTGGAAGGCAAGGGATGCATTACTTAATTGCACGGTCGGCAGAGCCTCCGTTGAAGCTGTTAGCGGGACAGGAGTACCTGGAAGGAACAGCACACTGAGCAAACACAGCAGCAGCTCCGGGCCCAGCACACCACAGTCTCCCATGGGGGTGGGCACATGCCCTGCATCCCACAAGACAGTCCCCAAGGCTCCCAGTGCCCGCTCCCGCTGGAGCAGAGCGTGGTGTTCCCGATGGAGAGCTCAGCTCCAGCACTCACCTGGACCACCCATCTGAGAGCCCAAATGTGCTGACCCAGGGGCAAAAATGGGACCCGGTTTCAGTTTCCCAGCACTCTGAGCAGTGGCTACGGGATGGAGGCCACTCAGTCTGTAGCAGAGAATGGCCCAGGGCTCTCTCTCTAGTGCCCCCCCCATACCTGACAAGGTATGATCCTGGCCACACCTGACCAGGAAGGACTGCCCTTTGGGCAAACAGGAGTAACTGAGAGCAACAAGCAAAATTCAGAAATTCTTAAGAAAAAAAAAATTCAATCAGTAGCCAAACAGGATGCTCCAAAATGGATGTTCAGCAGTGCACGAAGGGCACTCGCTGTGGGCAGTGGTTCTGCCTGTGCTGCATTCTGGTAAGCTGGGGGAAATTTTGGCTTCTATTCCAGATTTAGAACAAGGACAACACTGAGCTGTGTGCTCTGGGAAAGGCGTGAGCCCCTCCAGCGGTGTGAGTGCTCCGCAGTCTCAGCACTGGCTGCAGAGACTGGCACTGCTGGGAAGGGCAGGTTGCAGAGCAGACACCAATTTCGGGCAATTTCTTTGTGGAATTGTTTCCCATTCTCTTCATTCACCAAATGGTATATTTTTCCTTAAAAATACAATTTTAGAAAGTAAAAAAGCTTATCAGAGCAAAACAATTATTCCTCATCCCCTCAGGGATGTTCACAGGAGCTGTGGTGTGTCTTACCTATGGGATCTGGACTGGGCCTGCAACAATAATTGTTAGCATCGCTCAGTGTTAAAACACACCCAGAACAAATCCATCATTTCTGACCTCTTGACCAAAGCACACTTGTAGTGGTTGACAGGATGGGATGCTCCCGATTTGACTGGGTGAAAGGGAAGCATCTTTTTGACAGAATGAGGACTCAGGTGTTTGCTTTTTTGGGGGTTATTTTTTTCCTCCATGCTGGAACCCCTGAAGGGAACAGCATTGAGCCACAACCCCCCTGGGCAGGACTCTTCACAGAGGGACAAGGGGCTGCTCCTGCCTTATGGTCAAGATTCTGCACCCTGTGTTGGAGTGGCCACATGCAGCCTCAGAGCCTGGCAGGGATGCTCTGCAAGTGGGAGCAAAAAAAAATCCGGTGGATTTCTATAGGAAAGCATGAAGAAAAGAGATTTCGGGTCTGTACCCCTGGTACAGGCCCTGTTCTGGATATACTAGCTGCATCCACTGAAGATGCTGTTGTGCTTTAATCTGGACCAGCGCTGGTTGGCAAGGACCAGCCATGGGGATGCTTTTATGCCCCTTCCAGTCCAGTGTGGATAAAAAGAGGGTTGAACCATTTACTTGGTTTTGCCTCACTGATAAAACAATCACCTCGGCTTTACCCCCAATCTGACGCTCGTACACTGAGGAATCTCCGAGCAGCTGAGGGTTAGCGTCTGCCGCCCGTTTTAAGGGCGGTTTCACAGAATATGGCAGAGTTGAGCATTTTACAAGCAAAGATTCAACTCAACCGGTCTCCAAAAAATCCCAGCTGGGAGGGAACTGCAATGGTTGGCCTTGGTGCCCAGCACCTCCCGCCCCGTGTCCGAGGGTGCCACACAGAAATGGGTGCCAAAACCAAAAAAAAGGAAGGAAAACCCCAACAGAAAGGAGCGCACATCCAAGCTATGAGAGCGTGGGGAGAATGACTGCGCCACAGTGACTGCACAATGCAACACGGCCAAGATGCAGAAATCAGAGTGGAACCAGTGTCTAGCGAAGGAGAGCAGCAGGTTACCTACAGACTAGCCCTTACCTGAGAGATCCCCATAGTCCAGCTCCTCGGCCGAATTGGGCAACTGAGTAAAGCCTTACAAGTAAAAACAAACTCGTTTTTCTCTGTGTTTCTCAAGCGACAAAAAACAACACACTTAAGAACTGAGGATGAATTTCTTGGGGGGGCAAAAAGAGAATGCATCAGTCACTCGCCACCGTCTGCTGGTGCGGGCAGAGCCACCGTGTGACACAAGTGCAATCGTGGCCTTTATTGCAGACAGAAACACTCCTCGCTCTACACTGTTGGCACACGAGACATGGCATCGAGACCACTCACTCATAACAGCATGCAGAGCCCCCAGACTCTGTCTTTGGCAATTTCCCAATTTAGTCCAGGCCGATTTTGGTCCTGCCATACATAAAGCAATGGAAAACTTTCTTCCAATTATGCAGCCAATACAATTGGTTGTGGTTGTGGTGACAAGCCCGGCCGTTTATCAGTGAGTGAATATGAGTATTGAGCAGCTCATTTCACGGCCGCAGGGCACCTCTGCAGGCTGTGGGCTGTGTCCTCTGCCAAACTGTGGGCCAAAACTGGCTTTTATTCATTTGCCCCAATGTGATGGGTTTATGGGAAAAGCATCTATCCTCAAGGCTCACAGAGCAGTCAGGGAGGCATGCAATCATGGCCACCACAGGCAGCCAGTGCTGTCTGTGAGGGTGTTTGTGCTGTTTGTTTGTGAGTTTGAGGAAGTCCCGGGGTCTGCAGGCAGAGCAGCCCCTTGGGTGAACATCTCAGCATTGGCCACGGGGCAAACCAGTGCCTGGAGACCACCCAGACCTACTGAAATCAGGGGTGGGGCAGCGTTCCCCTGTGGGCTCGTTCTTGCAGCTGGCTGCTAAAGCGAACGCATAAGTGAAGAAAAAAAATTCCCATGAAGAGATCCCCCATCCCTGGGCACTGGGAACCTGGAATTGTCAGCTCACATACTGCTACCAATGCTGCGTGTGCGTGAAGCAGGAAAGCTGTGAGTGCAGTACGGTCGGTGTGCAGACTGGCCCTGCTGCTGAGCAGCAATACATATATATATGTATTGCTCTTTAAAAATGAAACTTATTTTCAGTGACTGGTTTTTAAATACATCATCTGGAAGCTAGATTGGAATTACCTTCTGAAGTGGGAAGCCACTTAGATTAATAGCAAGAAATTTGTTTATGTGCCACTCTTGGATTTCAGGGAGCCCTTTTCAGATTTTCAGGAGCCTTTTTTCTATGAACGATCTGTAAATATGACAGTTGACTCACAGAAGCACGGGCCATGCAAAGCTATGCTCAGCAGAGGAGCCCTTCAACTTTTCTCTCTCCAAAATCGCTTCTGTAGAGCCTTCCCTTCCCTTTTGAAGGAACTACATTTTCTCACTAATGAAAAAGGGCGATGTTGCATTTTTTATGACGCAAAAAAAAAAAAAGAAAAATCCTTTTCAAAAGAAAATGTGCAACAATTCCACAATTCAGCTTCTCTCTGCACCTGGGACACTCACAAATGCCACCAACTGATGTTAAAACCTGTTGTGAGGCATTTAAATAGGTGGCAAATTACTTCTTGATTTTTCTCATTAAACTTTCATATCGGCTACTAAAGCCCCTTTTCACTTCTGAGGGGATGAATTGAAAGCCTGCCACTACTTCTGTTAGATAAATGAAAGGGCACTTTTCACTAGGCTCCATTTCCCTGGAAATGATAAATCCTTGGTGGGCACAGTTGGCACAGCGAGCGCGTCCTCAACCCGACCGCGCACCCGCACGAGGACACTGGCACCCTGGCTATATTTAGATTTCTATGGGCTCCCACACTACCTCCATTTTTTAAGGAAAAGCCAATTTCTCTTCTGTCTCAGGCTCTAAATAAGCAATTAGGGATTCCGTTTCATGCCACGCTCTGTGGTGCTGCACAGACCCACAGTGGGCGCAGACGGTGCTGTGATGTTTTATTCAACCGCCCCAAGGACGGGTTCTGTAAAATATATTGAGGAACGTATTTACTATTAGCTGTACTTTTAAGTAGGGCATTTCCAAGAGGGAATGAGGCAGCTGGACAAGCAGAGCATAATGGCAATGCAGAAAGCTCTGAGGCTTTTTCTGTAGCACCTGTCGAGGTGTGCAAGCAGCTGGCGCTGTGGCACGGCCGGGCTTAGGTTGCAGCCAAGCAAAACTCGTTTTCAGTGACTGAGCTATCAAAAAACCCAAAAAGAGCGTAACACAGTAGTGTTACCTGTTCTTGTACCAAACCCTGTTAAGGCCACAATTAAAATCCCACATGGGCCTTTGGGTAAGAATTTCCAGCCTGGAAAATAATTTACCTGCTGCATTATGGGCAAGGTATTTTCTTGTCACTCTTCATTCGCAATGGGGGTGTTTTCCTTATTTTAACCTTCACTCCAGACTTCCTGCTTTGCCAGCTTCAGAGAAGTGTTTTTTTCACCCTACCTTTCCATGAGGATGAGCAAAAATTCTGCCTGTGCTGAGGCAGCAGCACTTGGTTCCTGCCTTGGTGGGGGAGCAGGGAGCAGCTCTGAGCTCCCCACCGCCGGACAGATGGACAGGGCTGCAAGTGCAATACCCTGCGCCGGGAGCACCTGCATCCTGGGGGATCACTCTGAGCTCTTAAAGCTCTCTGCTTACAACAGGGCAAGGGAAAAATGTGGGGAAAAGTGGGCAAATGATCAGTGTGTCCAAGGTCATGGCTGCTTAGAGATGTCCTGCTTGTGTAGCAGGCAAAATGTGAGCTGGGCGTCTCACCTGAGGGGCTCCACAAAGGGCAGCACCTCACGATGTCCGAACTCTCCTACCCACCGAGGGACAACAGCAGCCAGGACATTAAAAAGTGGCATGTTTATTTTGGTGGGGAGAGGGGCAGGGGAGGAGAAGCAAAAGGGCACTGCAGAAAAAGCGCTTTCTCCCCCAGCTGAGAGGTGCAGATGCTCCCGGCTCCACCAAGCTCTGCCCATATTCCAGCTCAAACAGTGGGACCTGTGATTTCAGCCTCGCTGGCACCCTGACCCCACAGGGGCACACAGAGGGAGGAGGGCTGAAGCTGGGAAACCCCGGCTTTGTGGGGTGCAGCGGAAGCACAAGCCTTCCTGCCGGCCATGACCATGCTGTTATTGGAGCTCTGGCAATGAACAGTGCAGAGAAAGGAGAAAGTGCATCAGAAAATTCACAGTTAAGCTCTCATTTTTCAACAAAAGAGTTAACAATGTTCGTGCGTTAAGTCACTCATGCATCGCTGCCGTCAACTCCATTCCGGGAGCAAACGGGAATGGCAGGGCCTTGGCTACCACTGGGACATGCACACACATACAGGACTCCTTCCCCCCAGTCCTCTAGGATACCCTCCAAAACTTTAAATGGCTCAAACCCCTTTGCCCCGATTGAAACATTGTGCTGGCTCCACACTGGCCTTACTTTCTGTTTTCTTCGCTAGCAATCTCTTTTTTGGGTTGGTTTTTGGTTTTGCTATTTTTTGGGGGGGGGTTGTTTGTTTTCTTTTTTCTTCCCCCAATTCATTTAAAATTGTTTTTGGAGAAAATCCATTTGGCTGTATTCATGCCCATGCATTTCTAGTCATTCACAGACATGCTCACTCCCATTGGACATCGGAAAGAACAAATGGCCAACATACAGAAACACCTGGTATACTCCATACACACTCCAGCAACACAAGCTTGGAAAGAAATTCAGAGTCTTCACCGGAAAAGCACCCCACAAGGGCAAGCGTGGGAAAATTCAGGACAAACTGGCTGGTTTTAAGGCAGGAAAGTTTGTAGCAGCTCGTTTGACTGGGATGGGTTGTCATTTCAGCTGACCACCTCCTTAAGAGTGATCCCCCCACAGAGAGGGGAGGTTCAGAGGTCATCCTCAAGTTAAAACCAGGCTTTTTATGGCTTCCCCAGGACAAGGAAAAAGGAGGAAAGTCACTGGGAACTGCTTTAAAGAAACAGGGAAGGGCTTTGCCTCCCATGCCACCAATGAGCCTGCCTGGCTTGTCCTCACCACAGAGACTAATGCACGGCTACACTGAGCCTTTCTTGATGCTGAGACACCCAGAAAGGATGTCATCAGGGCTGCCTGATCCTTCCCAAATTTAGGGATCAACATCTAACCACAAATCTACCAATATTGGCTCTAGACATTTAACATACACATGAGGTCATCACGCAGAGAAAACACACGTGTGCCCGAAGGCTTACGATCTTTACACTAAGTGGGAAAATGCATCCAAGCAGGTAAGTTACTTGGGACATGAAGGGCAAGCCCCCTCTCTTGACATGGGGCATCACTACTGAACCATTGCTTCACTTGGTCCCACCTCTGTCCTCATCCAAGTGACACCTTGAGGGGAGCAGTCAGGGAAACTGGGTGCTCTGCGCTATGGATTTCTGTCAGTAGAAGCTATTTTATCAGAGTTAAAAGAAACTAAAATAGCAAGGTCCAACATGGACTGGCTGTAATTAAAAACTGTCAGAGGTTTTGGTTCTTTAGCTGAAAAGTGAGCTTGTGCCAAAAAACAAGATGCTCAACTTCCAGCCTGCAGCGTGTACGTAGGCTCGCTGGGGAATGGAGGAAGCTCGGGAAGCTGTCAAGCTGTTAGCTAGACTGCCTCGAGCAGACGAGAAGGGTTACTTTGCTAGACTGCTATGCTGAGAGGAAAGTGTTGCTATTTGTTTTCCCAATCTCCTTCTGCAGTGTAATAACGCAAACTTCACTGCCGACCTCACAGGCGAGCGCTCCTCTGTGGAGCATTCCAGAACCCCCCAAGCTGCCCCACGCCGGCAGACCCAGTGGATGCCCTGTCCTAAAAACTAACTCAAAATGCAAGAAAAATGCTCCAAAATTTAAAATTAAAAAAAAAAAATTGAATTCCTATGTTGAAAAGCTGATTTCCCAGATTCATTTCCCATGTGTGAAGTGGTTCTCCCAGCCGATGGGTGGAGAATCACTCAGCACTGTTCGGACCTGGATTCACTTCCATGGGGCTTGGGGCTTGCCTGGCACAGGATGACCGGCTGCGAAGCTCACAGCGGAAATGACAAGAGCAGACAAGACTTTCCAGCCTTAAAACCCATGTTGTATTTATGAGATGAGTCCACCTGAAACACGGTTTTCCCTTGAAGACTCCAGTTCCCTTTTTGGCTCCCCCTTCCCAGGCTTGTCTTGCCACTCAGCAGCGCTGAGAAATAAGATAAACAGGAATGTGATACCAACCGTGAACTGCCGGTTCTGTCGTCGCCGTTGTGTCTACACACGGGAACAGAGGATTGGAGGAAGGGAAGAAACAGGAGGAACAGCATGCAAAAAAAGGGAAAATGGAAAAAATGGAACAGATAATATATGAGCAAGCTTTCAAAGAACATTGCGTGACAAGCAATAATAAAATGAAAGGCAAAAAGCATTTGAAGTGAGTTGCACTGTTTAGGAGACATGCCTCCAGTTCAAAAGCTATGAGCCTGAGGAAAACAGTAAATTTTTCTCTTTTTCCAGGACCTTGCAAGAACAATTACTGGTGGTTGCAAAGTCAAGGGAACAGGAGACAGGGAAGAACACCGACACCAACGCTTTAGTTGGCTGGGACAAAACAGAAGCTCCAGAGCAGGACGAGGAGCTGAGGCTCGACACATTGCTGTTACTCACTCAAACACTGCCTGCGCTGGAGCGCCTGTGGCTGGGGAATGGTCTGCTCCCAGCTCTCCTCCTCCTTTCCAGCCACCACCTGCATGATGCACCATGTTTTCAACAAAAAAGGTTCTAGAACTGGCAACTGCAGACAAAGGTTACCAGTCCCCCGGCTGCAGCAGGTATCTGGTTAACAGCTACAGCTAATTAAAATATCCTGGAGTTTTTTTGGCCATTAGTCTGAAGCTGACTCTACTCCATTCGGACTAAATCCCACTGGGAATTTCTTGAGGGGTGCTGCCTTGCTGATGGACAGATGCTTCATCTCTTCCAGGTGTTTGCAACAGGTAGTTTTTAAGACTGACCCGAGTCTGCAGGCTTTTCCTGACAGTTATTTCCTCCACAGCAATAGGTCTAAACTATATTTATCCATATTACCAAAATTCACTGGCTTATTCAGCTGTAGGAGCTGGGGTCCTTGGCTGGAGCGGGCTGGCTCCTCAGAATGTGTCACTCTGACAACCCTGGAGCCAACAGCACAGCCCAGGTTTGGCCCAACCCTGCCTGGGTTTGATGCAATGTTTGAGCGAGTAAAACTGTGTGAGTGAGCACAGAGAAGGCTCCACTGAGTGCCCCTGCACAGCAGCCCGGAGCTTGGGTTTTGTAGCAACGACAGACAATTCACAGCGGCGTTTCCCCTTAGTGACATGCTGGCAGAGAACCCGGGGACGGGCTCCCTGCATGGGCAGAGGCAGCAGCGGAAAAAGGAGGACCCGTTTCTTGGCAATTTAGCTGAGGACAGCTCAGGGCTGAATTTCTGAAGCAGCAGCAAAGACAAGAATCATACAAGGAATACACAATACTTACAGATACAAGGTCTACATGCTTTAATTATGGAAGCAAAACAAATAAACCCTGCACAGTTTAACAAACTGCACCAAGATTTGCGTAAGAGATTATCAAGCCAAAACATTAGCCTGTTTTCACTGCCAACAGAGACTGTTCTCATCTTGGCAACCAAATCTAAGGCACCCTCTAAGAGACCGGCCCTTGCTCTCCTGCAGGAGCTCTGGGGACTGCAAGGGAACCCTTCCAAAGCCATGAGGAGACCAAGAGCAGGGCTTTGCTTTGGTTTTGGGCAGCAATCCCCAAACGATGCCTCATTTTAACCAAGCAAATGGTGGAGGGGGAAATGGTGGTGGAGGTGGGAGGAAAGTTGTTGTTCAGAAGGGGAAGTATTAATTCCTGAGATGGCATCTATAAATAGTCTCAATTTACTGTCTTCCTGAAACAAAAAAAAGTTACATCAGCTTTTACATTAAATAGAGAATCTGCTGGAAGCAAACTTGTATTGGTGTGCTGGAAGAGATATTAGTCAAGAAACAATGCAAACTGGACAGTGCATCTCGCTTCCCCGTCCGGGGACACAGACCAACAGGTTACACAAAATAAAGTTCTCAAGCGGTTGTAAGTGCGAACAAATATCCAAGTCAAACAACATGTTGGCTGCAGCTGGAATGACAAAGTTATGATTAGCAAATGGTTTGGATGGTTGCAATAGGAAACACAGACCGGTTAAAGTTTAGAGTGAGCTTTCAGGGAGTCCCATTCAATCCCAGAGTCTTCTTTGAGAAGAAGGACTGCACACACCAGTGTTCCGAAGGGGAATAATCTTGTACTAAAGGGAGGAACGCCCCAGCACAGGCACACTACTACAGTGGTGTGGCAAAGGAGAGAAAAACTGTCACTGGTCCTTTGGTACCAAATCAGTGCACTCCTGTAAATTCATGTGTGTCCCAGCCCCACCGCTGGCCCTCTCCACCCAGGAAGGAACACTCTGGCCCTGCAATGCTGCTGCTCAGACAACGCTTAACTTTAAGCTGGACTAGCTAACTTTGAATGTGCTTTCCTGAATCTCAGGTATGAGCCATCAGCTTCTGCTTTGCTTTCAAGAACAGCTAGTCTTCCATGCCAGAGCAGGCAGACAGCATCCCAGGGATCCAACCTCTGCCCCATGTCCTATAACAAAAACATGTGTTCTCCTCAAATACTGACAAACAAGAAGTCTTTCATACATTCCTGACCTAACTAATGTTGAATAAAACCAAGGAAAGGCTTTGCCATCACCAAAAAGCACAGTTCTGGTCCCTTGCCATCAGTGTGCAGAGCAGCCACACCATCACCCCAGGCTAATGTCTGTAATTTTAAATGAAAACTTGGGGATGAAGAATGGGCTGGTTTACCAGGTGTGGCAAAGCCAGGAAGATGCAGAAAACACATAACCAAAGAGACTCAGCTCTACATGTGACATTCTATCTTAAGAGCAAGGCTTCTCTTCCCAACGCCAATCAAGAAGAGAACAAAACGTTCTGTTTGGGGAGAAGAAAAACACTGCCATGGCTTTCCAAAACTTCCGTGCACCCTCTGCAACAGAGGGTACCCAAGGAAAGAACCATTGGCCTCTACAAAGCTGCATATTTCACTTTATTGGGATTTCTGTTTAGCACTGCCCACGATGAACGAAGACACCAACGCACATCGTCCTGTGACACCGACGGTGGTATCTGCCAGCAAAGACAACTCGGACGACACCCAAGCTCTAGGCACTCACCACCTCATTAGGCAGCTACACAAGTGCACACACATATACAAACACGTATTTATAAAATTACTGTGTGGAGGCAATCTGGGCAATATTTCTCTGAGTTACAATCTTCATCGCTGAGCCTCCTCGTTTTCTCAAATGGATTCTCTCCAACTTCAAACTGTTTGCAGAGTGTGACAGACCGGGCTCTTTAAACTCAGCCATAATTAGTCCACAGCCTTAAACAGAAACAGCACGATGGAGGAATATTAAAACCCCAGCAGCAAAATTCAATTCCCCCAACTGAATGCTGGAGCTGCAGTGCTGCAGCCTCGCAGAGGCACTTGGTGCTGAGGAACGCACTGAGAATTACAGCAGCACATCCACAAAATAACAGCAAAAACACGCTGCTGCCTTTTAAATTTAAAGAGGCTTTAGCAAGTGTAGATATCTACTCAATATATTGCTTTTTAAATTGCTTTCTGAACTGAAACCAAAAGCCAATCTGATCCCTGACGCGTGGAACTCTTATTCTTCCCGATTTTCCAGACTACTTCACATGTACTGACCAGGGTGAGTTTGAATTCCTGCACGTTGCTGTCTTCGCCACAGCCTGAGGGACCAGCCTGCAGTGCTGCAAACAGGATTCCTGCTTTGGTTCAGGTCCTTGGGGAGAGTGAAAAGCCCTACAAAACCCTTCCTGGAGTTCCCATGGAACTAATTTCTGTGGGACCAGCAGAGACATCACATCCCCCACCACAGTGGGAGCAGCCGGTCAGTGCAGCGGTACATCCACCCTCTCCCTCACCTCAAGCTCCTCAGAAGGATGGACAGGGACAACCTTTGCATTCCAATGCCCCATGACCTGCTCCCTACAGCGCTGCAGCTCGGTGCTGCGATGTGCCCTGGAGACAGCTTGATTTGCAGACCAGATGTTTCACAAAAATCATCACCATCTGTATGGACGGTATGTGTGATCAGAACAAAACCAGTCCAAAATGAGTGCTGTGGCTCCGGCCACACTTTTGCATGTTTCTCCATACAGATTTGGGAGGATTTTGTTTTGATTTCAATCCCAGGCTTGCACATGCCTCAGCCTCACATTCCTGCCAAGCAAGATGATAGTTTGTGCACTGCTTATGCTGTGTCACTGTGGGTAAGGCCAGGTATGACAGTACCTGTCTGCTACTGGCTGGATGTGGGACCCAAAAGACTGAATTTTATTTCCTTTTATTTCCTGTCCCAGGCCTGTCAGCTCTGCCTTTAGCCCCTTTAATGTGGGCACATTCTGGATGAAAATGTCAGAAGAGCAGAGAATCATCTTTAAATTAACTTGACATTTTACCAGGGACAGGCAGAAGCTTCAGCGTAAAGTGAAAGTTAAATAATAAATAATTTGGGGGAACAAATCCCTGGGCTGCGTCCCTGCATAGTGGTATCAAGCACCTGAACATGTCACAACCCGACAGCAGACCAGGAAAGCCGACAGTACACCGGGAGCCCCGGCAGCTCCCGCCGATGTGCTCATCTCCCTGTTTGCAGTGAGGGCACTCCCACTGCAAAGGTGGGAGGCTATGGAAGAGTCCAGACCACCGGGATGAAGCTGACCACTGTCATCCACCTCTGATCTGACTGGGGAGCAAACTGTTTCTCTTTTACAATTAAATTCCATGTCCCCACCTGCAGCACTCTTATGAAGTGGCCATAGCTGAGGCCCACGATCCTGCCAGGAGTGCCTTATCCCCACAGTGCCTCTTACCCTCCCACAAACCCTGCTGTTGGGAATACTGTTGGAATAAATCCCCTGCAACTGCAGCTTTTCACACCACCAACTGCAATTAGGAAAGGACAAAATCCCACTGAGGGTAAAATCATCATTTTCCTTATTTTGAGGAAGTTTTCTGGCATGTGAATGCTCCAAAAACCCACTACACTATTTCTGCTCACAGAGTTCACACTTCCATGCATTATTAAGACAGCTGGGATGACACAAAAGTGTGTTTTTCAGGAGGCAGTGCCTGGCCCCGCAGGCAACAGGAGAGTTCAGCTACCACATGCCCTTGGCTTAAGATCTGATATTCCAACTCAGCATCAATTCCCAGCACCTGCTTTGGAGCTCGCTGGCTCCTGCACACTTCCAAGCCAAACAGAGCTTGCTCCTGTTTGTACAAATGCTCAGCCTCAGGAAGGAACTCAGAGTGCTTACAGAGCATGGGCTTGGTGCTTTCCAGATGTGTTCACTAAAGAGACTGGAGCATTTCTGTGAATTCTCAAACTAAAATCACTGCCCACAATCTTACAGCCCCCCAAAAGACAAACACACACCTACCACTCCAAGGGGTCAGTGGGGTTTAAGATTCGCCCTAAACTGGAATTCCAGGGAGGACACTGGGAGGCCCCAGTTTGTTGCTAATGCTGCTGCCAAGGATGGAGAGCAGGGGCTTTCAGAGTCAGCAGCACCCGCTGCACGGCTGGAAACACCGGCAACCTGCACATGTGTCACACCCCCAGGTCTCCGCCGAAAGTGCTGCCAAGACACCTGTGTGATCCACCTGCAGAGAAAGCGTGGGAAATCCAGATCTGCACCTACGAATGGTGCCACGGATCCTGGGAGGTGGATGTGCCAGGTGGGCCAGGCGGCAGCGAGGAGGCTGAGAAAGGCAGGAGAACGCTCCATGCCGTGCCCTGAGATGAGGACTGGGCTGTGATTAAGGACCTTTATCCTCCCAGGAAACAACAGCTGTCCAAGCCCAGCATTTCAAGGAGCGACTCCAGGGTAATTCAAATGACGCCGTTTGCTCTGCTGTATCGTATTGTACATCTTAATGAAGAAAGCCACAAGGACAATTTGAACTGATAAAAAAGGGCTCGGCAGCGATAACGGCTGAAACAGCAAAGGATGGCCGGAATATCAATGGCATTGGAGGATACATGGAAAAGATCAAGCTGTCATGCAGAAAATCTTTTCAAGCACCTACACTGAAGTGACAGAGGGAAAGCTCTAAAGGTCGCAGTGTTTAGAAACTTCATCACTGCTCAGCTTGTCCTTCTCTGGAGAAAGCATCAGGTCAGCTTTCCAAAAGCTCCCCCAGAACCTCCCTGCACCAATAAATCAAAAGGACAACTTCCAAGGGCAGAATTTTCTTTGGGCACTTGCTAGAAACTGCTTCAGTACAGTTCTCTCTTCTCTCCCTGTTTTATTAAATTAAAGCAAGACGGCTGCCTTTTGGAACTGCTCCATAACTTCAGGGGACATGAACTAGGTCAGGATTTTACTAGAAGTAGGGGGAGAAAAGCAAAATAAAATAGATTTCAAGCCCCATTTATCCTAAGGATCGGATTCCACCTGGCTGGCCCCATATGCCTGGATTGCCAGTGGTTCAGGAAACACCCCCCTGGCTCCCACTGTTCTTCTGTCACAAAGGAAGAACAGTGCAGTGTTTGGGTGAGGATGGGAATCAAGGTATCAGCTGTCTCCTGAGGCTTTAAAAAGTGTTCTGACATTACTCTGCTATGTAATTCTAGAGATTATGTTAATTTGACCTCATTTTTTCCAGCTACAAAGTCTCTTAACTATTGAAGGGCAGAAGTTGGTGCCCCTCCACTCTGCCTGAGCGCTGGCTGGAGAAGACACACCTGCACATCTCTGCATGATGGAGGGAGGTGAAGTCTTGGCTGCTCTGTGTGGGAAAAGCATACTGAACTCACAGGCAGAGGATGGGAAGACACACATCAAGAAGATCCAGTGACAGGGAAGAAAACAAAATTTTCTCTTATCAGCATTAATCTTCTTCCGGCATATCGCAAGCAGGAACTGCTGGAATCAGGGAGCAATATCACATTTTCATTACATTTCCAGCCTCCTCAGCAGTTCAAAGCCAACACAGAAAGGCATCAAGGAGGCGATGGAGACACACTGGGTTCTGCCAACAGAGTCTGAGATCCTCCACCACTGCAAACAAAGGTGAGAGAATGACGTCGAACAGCCCCACGCTCCTGACCCCAGGGGACCTCTGCCAGGCTGATGACACAGCCATTTCCAACTGCAACAACCACCACCCTCCCCTTCTTATTTTCAGTAAGAAAGACCTGGAAAACTACTGCAGAGGAGAGCCCAGAGCCTACTGAAAATCCACAGACAAGCTGCAGCACTTACAGCAGGAGAGCAAACCACCAAACTGCTATTTATTGTGAAAACCAACCATGACTTGGAACCCTGACACAGCAGGTGAGGACAGGTGAGGACAGTGTGGGCTTGGGAAGGCAGTGCTGAGATAATCCCTAAAACAACAGGCTGGTAACAACCCAGTTCCCAGGAAAAGGACAGTCGTTAACTTTTGCAGGCACAGAGATTAATTTAAGGGATTATCCAAGCATCAAGACACACTGTTCCTTTTAGCCTTCCAAAATTCAGTGAAAGCAGGAGCAATTACCGTCAAACCAAAGAAACTTGTGTACACATCCACGTACAGCGTGTGGAGACACACGGGCGAGCTTCTCTGCAAAGGGCTCTTAGGGAGGCTCTGAGAAAGCTCCAACCTCCTCTGAAACAAAAGCTGGTTAAAGTCTAGAAATTAAAACCACGGAACACAGGAGGGCGTTCACGGCAGAGCGTCCCAAGCATCCAAACTCGGGTGCCTGGAGCTGGGTGTATCGATAAGCACCTGGAGGGAGGAAGCAGAGCGTGGCGAGGTCTGGCAGCACGATGGTTGATGCCGGCGCGCGTTAAGGCACGTTGGGAGAAAGGCTTCGCCTGCGTGTCCGTCCGTGCCAGCGGGCCCGGCTCGGTTGCAAAAAACCTCGAAAGGAAAGAAGCCACGAAACGCCTTGGGCAGGACGGTGAGAGTCAGCTGAGCAGCATCATAAAAGCAAATAAAATGTGAAGGCATTTACACAGGGGATGGTTTACAGCAACAGTAAACGTTGTGCCATTAGCTATTCAATGGTCCATCCTCACCTGCCGTTTGTCACCTCTGCCTCAAAAAAACCCCCAAAACCAAAACAACCCACAAGAAGCAGCTAGCAAAAGCAAAAGCAGCGGTTGAAATAGGAAAGGTCAGAGAAATGACAATGTGAATGGTTACAAATAAATCAGAAAGGTTTTCCTGATGAGTGAGGAGTCGGGTCTGGTGAGGAGGTATGAGGATGTGTCAGAGAGAGGTGTCATGATCTTGCTGGTTGTTTTTATTCATCTTTTCTTGCAAGACAGGGAAAATCTCACAAGTTGAAAGGCAGCTCCTCAAAAATGGGCCAATGGACAGCGCTCACTCAATAAAAACAACTGGTGGAATTCCCTTTTCTGGGAGAGCAAGGGAGAGGCTTATCACAGAGAGAGACCAACACCTGGGCATGAGAAAAAACACCTTGAGTCACATCAGGCGAATTAAATTGCTGAAGATCAAACTTTCTGCTATAAATTGCTCAGAAATTGATACTGATGGGGTGGAGGCTGAAATGACTGCCCGTGTTAAGTGAGCTCCAAGGCTTTTTGCATGCTGCATGTGAAGTACCCAATATCGGCCACTGAGTTAATACTGGTAACTGAATTAATTGCTCTTCCTGCCATGACAATTCCCACATTTCAGAAACACCCACAGCAAGGACCGTCCGACATGTCGAGCTGCCAGACCAGGGCTTGTGCCATGGGCGTGTTTGAGGGGAAAAAATACTGCAATGGTTCGTTGTTTTTCCCCAGGCTTCATGCTCTGCTTATATACATAAAAGACAGTAAACATTCAGGACATTTCCAATGGTTATGAAGGTACCGTACCTGTGATGGTGGTAGGGATGGTGGTGGTAGTGGTGGTGGTTGTTGTGGGAGGAGGGATAGTTGTGGGGGGATCTGGATAAAATATAAAAAGGAAAATAATAAAAAAGCAAATTAAGAAAAAAAACAAGCAGAACACAACAGTGGTCAATCGTGATCAGAGGAAAACAAGGACGCTAAGAAGCAGTGCGGGGGTTTGGGGCCTTTCCTTGGCTAAATCCCAGGGGGAGAGCCCAGCAGCTGTAGGGACAGTGGGGGCAGATTCTCCGCCGCTGCACTTGGGAGCTGCGCCCATGCGACTGGAGAACCTGACCCCAACCTCTCCCCCTTTCTGCCTTCTACAATGCTAAAAAAAATAAATAAAACCCAGCATAAATTAGTCAATGAGAGAGAGAAATGGAATGGGAGAGGCATAAGGAAAATAAACTGCACGCTTTCCACAACAAAAAGAACAGTTCGCACATACAAGGAGAGACACGGTGGTGCTTTGGTGGTTGTCTACCGATACATTTGCAAATCCAGGTGGGAGGGTTGTGTGAGCGGTCCCGCTGTGCTTCACAGCCTAAACATTAACAGCACATGAACAGATCTCACTGTCTTCCCAGGGCCGTGAACCCCACTGCTCTTCCTCTATGAACACATGGCAACAGGATGCTAAAAACTACTTCAAAGATGGGAACGAATACAGAGAAATGACAACATCATCAATGAATATCAATGTCCAGGTATGAGGAATTCCACCAAGGTCTTTTAATTAAAAAAAAGTCAATATTTTTCTGACACCATCAGTTACACACTCTTGTTTTTGCTACTAGGGCATCGTTAATGAGATGTTTCTCTCTGTGACCGTTTCTCAGACTGATCGGACCTGTTGAGATTCAAACCCTGCCGCTCTTTATGGTATTGATGTTACATACAGGGCCACATCCTCATCAAAACTATCGGGCAGGAGAAGGTAGACAGGAGAAGATGTAAAAGAAAAAATGTGTATCAATGCCCAGATGATCAAACTGAATGTGCTAAGTAGTCAGAAAGACTTTGAACTACAGATTCATTCGGCAATAATAGAGCATGAAACCTTTCACAGGTTTTTGATTTTAGGTTTCCTCCATAGCACGTCAACTATTCCTCACTAATACATCTGCTACTCTTTTATCTCCAAGTGAGCTCTCTCAGATCCCCTAATTAAGATATCTGAACTTTAATTATAAGCTACTTCTTCACTATATTCCATCCAGCTTCCCAAAAGTTAAGGAACATCACCTCGGAGCTCACTGTGTTATCAGCTGTCACTGTCCTTCCCTATATCCCACGGATCCCAGCCCCTGTGCTTATGGCAGGGTGCTTCTCACTCACTCCTGACCCATACAGCTCCCTGGGAGTGGTGGGGACCCTCACAGCTGAGGCACAGTGGGACAGAGGGAAGAGCCCCTGGACACACACCCACTGGCACGGTACAGGCTGCGCCATGGGCTCTTCCTCCATAAAAGCAAAAAACCAAGCTGGTGTGCTAATGGTGCTTAAAGTTTCAATCGGATGTGCCTGCCCACAGGGAGGAAAAGCATGAATTTTAGAAATAAATATGTTTTCAGCATGTGTGATGTGATTAGACATCCCCATCCCAGCTGGGCAGCTGGGAAACCATTGGGCACAGCTCAGCAGTGGCTGCTGGAAGCCGCTTGCATTTCAAAGCACTGACCTCCAGAGGAGTCCCTTTGGAACGGGGACACTCCCACCGACACTCCCACTGTGCCCACAGAGACATGGCTGCACGGACACAGAGCCCAGTGCTTCTGTGGAATTTGCTGCTGGTGGTGGGGAAAGGAGCCAAGGGCTGAAGGCATAAGTGCTCCACCGCTGAGGGGGGTGAGACCAGCACGCTGAACTTCCCCTCAGCAGCAGCTTGAGCTGGGCTCTGTGCCAGGAGGCTTCAGCTGATGACCACAGCCCAACCACTCCCTCCACCACTTCGGACTTCTTCCTTTTAACTTAAGGGTTAAAAGGATTCCTTATGCTGTCCAGAGTGCCAGATCCTAGTGGGATGCTCCCAAACATGCAGAAACTGGAGGTGATGGAGAGTTAAACCCTTCTCTGCCCATAAGCAGCCCTCTCCTATGTGCCCAACACGTCTGCCAGATGCCTGAGCCACAGCCCATAGGTCTCCATCCCCTGGGAACTTGCAACTCCTTCAAAGTAACACTGTCTTGGGTCTCCTCCTGTGGATTTAATCCCAAGAGGGAGTAGCCCTGAGGAAGTCCCGTTCTGTGTATTCTTGGCCCCATCCAAAGTGCAGAGTAATTAACATGTGCAAGAGTTACCACGAGCTCTAAACCCCAGGTCAGTAACCTGGGGAGGTTCATCCAGCCCTCCCTTGGCCTAGGACGGGTATGTACAACCACATAAGGAGGGAAACCACCTGCCCCACAGCTGCTTTATGGCAGC
The DNA here is from genome assembly GCA_013399855.1 of Oxyruncus cristatus. Lineage (NCBI taxonomy): Eukaryota > Metazoa > Chordata > Aves > Passeriformes > Cotingidae > Oxyruncus > Oxyruncus cristatus. Next base: position 2,569,238 of record VXAY01004698.1, on the reverse strand, counting down.
AGCTTTCATGGCTTTCATCTCATGGGGGACTGCCTGTGTCCTATTCCAACTGCTTTCCTCTCCGCAGCATTGCTTGTTTCTTTAAACACTGATGTAAACAAGGGAGGGTTATATATTGTGAGCATGCAAGTTATCAATCATAAATGCATATCTGACTTAATTTTGTAAACTGGAGTCTTGTGGAGGGAGAGGCACTAGAAATACTACCCATATGATGGGGCACATGAGTTTTATATCAGCTGAAAGCTGTCACTTTGGTATTATCTCAAGTCTTTGGGCAGTTTTCTAAGACTGGGCTTAAAACTGCTCCTGTGGAGGTGGCGTTTGGAGAGGTGTGGGAAGTTCTCTACTGTTTAATCGGATCAGAGCAACTAAGAGAGAGCGTGGACTGCAGAGCTTCAGGCGGCTGCTGCACAGAACAAACTTCAACCCAAGTTACTGTCCCACCTGAGTGGAACTGTAGCATTGTTCAGGTTGGAAAAGACCTTTAAGATCATGAAGTCCAACATCTACCACAAGCTCAGCCCAGCCACACACAACCACTCTTAACAGAGAAAGTTTAAATACGGAGCTTAAGGGAACAGCTCATCATTAAAGTGGGGAATCGCTCTGCGAGTGCCTCCTGAATCTCCATTCCATGCAGTGCCTTGTGGCAGAAGCACGAGGTTTACAGCAATGCCAAAGTAATGCAGAGGAACCGAAGAATTAAAGCAGGTACTTAATAGCACTTTAAAAGATGCCGAGGCATGTTTTAGTGGCTGCCCAGCTGCACAGACAGGCTTAAGGCACCTCATTCTTCCAGTTTATTTACTGGTTTGTAATTGTCTCGGAATGCTGGCTGATCCCTCGGCAATTTAAATTGCTAGTGGAAGGCTCAGAACCCTCTGGACCATTGCTCAAGCCACTGGAGGCGTTATCAAAAGGACAAGGAATTACTGGGGAAGTCCTAGAACTGCACGGCTCTTGCCATGCCCCTGCTCTGGCTTTTCCTTAGGCTTCCCCTGACAGTACAGGTGTGGCACGGTCAGCCCCGAGGGCGGCTCCGGAGGAGGGAGCTCCCCGGGGCCGCGGCAGGCTCTGTGCCCGACACGCACACCGAGAGCCCCCGCAGCGCCCCCGGTGGTTTCCCAGCCCCTGTCCCAGCCCGGCACAGCGTCGGGGCGTCAGGAGCTGCCTGCAAACCTGGCATTAAGCAAACGTTAAGTTCTGTCACAGCTTTCCGAGCAGGGCATGTTGCAATTACGTGTAAACGAGTCTAGAAGAACGGTGGTTTTTCTCACGTACCGTATACAAACAGCATGTAATCCGCATGTGATTTCCCCACCGCGTTGGAAGCCTCACAGCGGTATGTACCATTATCTGTTTTGTTTAGGTTACTAATGAGAAGGTTTGAACCAGACACTACAACGTGTTGAGGCATCTCATCATCTACTCTTAACCACCTCATGTCCGTAGGCCTACAGAGGAGGGAGAAAAAGAAACAGTCACATTACTATTTTCCTATGGTCAAGATGGCATCTTCAATAGTTCATCCACAGACAGAAAGCCCAAACCAAGAAAAACTGTAAAGAAACAACACACACTTTTTTTGCACTACTCAAGCCCAGACGCTGTCGGGCTTCCTCAATTTAAATTTATTTTAACCCAACAGGAAACTGTATCCAGACCTTAAGTTTTCTGAAAACACTAATGCAAGCAGGAAGAAAGTTCATTAGTGGTTAATCATTTGCTTACTCAGCAAACCTGAAAGCTCTGAGGCTACGGACTGCGTGCATCCACGGGGTGCTCTGAGGGCAGAGCTGGACAGCAGAACAAGTACCGTTTTGTCACATTTGAACCCTTCCACAAGCGGTGTGATGGACCTGGTAATGCCAGTGGGGGAGTTCCAGCCCTCCTCCTCTCCCCCAGCCCCCCTGGCAGCCCTTTCCTGCACCCCCAGGCAGATGGAACCCAGGTGAGCAGTGGGTCTGCATTGTTCAGGGAATGAAATGAGCCTCGTTTGTTAAAACCAGTAAAGAACACGAGTGCTGAGGGGCTTGGGGGTCTTTTTAGTTTGTGGGGGTTTTTTTAAGTTGTTATTATTATGTCTTTAAGCAGCAGTAAGGGGACAGATCAGCTCTTCCCCAGAAAGAAAAATCCAGCATCCTTCAGGCCACTCAACAGCGAGCTCTTAAAGTGGAGTCTCCTGCAGCACGGCATCTCTCAGCCCACCTGACTCCAAGGGTGCCAAGTGGGACCTCATGCTGCCAAAGGTATCCTACAGCTTGGGCATCCCAGCCATGCTACCGGATGGATCTAGCACTGAGCAAACCTGTCTCAGCATGATCTGACTCTGCTTCTGGACACAGGCCCTGCCCTTCAACCCTGAGACTAGCTCAGCTGGTTAGAGCATGGTGCTAATAAGGCCAAGGTTGTGGGTCTGATCCCTGTACAGGCCATTCACTTAAGAGCTGGACTCCATGATCCTTGTGGATTCCTTCCAACTCAGAACAGTCTTATTCTAATTTCTTCACTGCTGCTGCACCACTGGCACATGAGCCACAGCATGGGCAGCAGAAGCTCCCGAGAGAGCCCAAATGCAGTTTAACCTCAATATGGGTGGGAAGGGTTTGGATGCTCCTGGCTGTGGATTTCAAAAGGCTCTTTGTGCTGTGGAGTCCCCAGGTTTCCCAGCTCATGACGCAGCAGCCCCTGCTCAGAGCTGTGTTTCCCTGGATGCCCCACAAGTGACCATTTCAGCACCCTCCCCCTTTTGTCATAGTCTTGGGGGGTTGTGTCTAATCTAACAAAATACCTGTATTAGTGCCAAATAGAAATTTCTCCTCTCTGGTCTTTTTTTCCTGAGCTTCCCTCCCCCAAAATTCATGTTGCCAAATTTTGCAGAGAAATTATTTTATTTAACCGGAGAAACCTCCCCCTTCCTCTGAAACCTCTGTAAAAGATTTCATTAAATCTCTTTGTCTTAAAACCGTGAGGCTGAACCCAGCCCACTATTTTACTGTGCATTTTCTTAGCTTTGGGAGACCCAGGTGAAGTGACCTAGAGAAGCCAATTCCCAGCACATCACCAGCATCACGTAACGTGCCACGGCAGGCTGCCAGGGAGATGTGTCTGTCCTATTTAACATGGGAATGTCTTACTCATAGCCTGGAAGAAAAAATATAGAGAAGCCTGTTCATTAGATTCCCAGTTGATAGAAAATGGGATGCACTGCAGGTACCCATGGGAGCAGGAATGCAAAGGGGCTTGGCAGGCTCTGAGCAGGGAATAGCTATTAAATGGAATTCAGCAGGGATGTGTCAGTCTCTGACGGACAGGGAAGGAACTGGCCCTGTGCCGAACAGAAGAAACTGGGAAGTGGGAATCAAGAAAATACTGTGGGAGGGGAGATAGGTTACCAGGGAGGATGAGGGCAGCCTGAGCCTCCTCAGAGCTGGGTGCTCATCCTGCCTGTGCAGCCGAGCTGGATGGGGTCCAGCTCCCTACACCCGCCGTGATGCCCCACTCTAGGCACGCTACCAAGGATGCACTGACAGATCCCAGGGATGTTTGCAGAAATCTTATGGACATGAAGAAAGTAAAGAAGGATAGTAAATAACTGACAGCCATAAATCCAAGTGGAAGAGAAAGTATTTTAAAAAAAATAAAGCCGACAAAACTTAAATTAGAACAGCAATGAAAGTGTGGGAGAAAATCTACCCTCCCTTGCCAGGATTTTTCTGATGCATGAATTTCTTCAACTGCCTAAGAAAGCCTCAAGGGCTTGGCAAGAAGAGGAGAGAGAATAAAACTGGAGTTCCATAAAAACCAAACAGGGCACCAAAAGGGAGGAAAACCATCGCACAGTCATTACAAGCAGAAGGACAGACTGCCTTACCTGAGGATCCCTCCCACTTCCCCAAGGGCTCAGTGCTGTGGCGACCTCCATGGGCCTCATCAGCAGCCCCTGACCTCGCTTTTGCAGATTAACTGAATCCATGATTAATTGCAGATTAATGCCACCCACGCCATTCCCTGGGGGAAGAGGTGTCCAGTTGGGAGCCTTTCCCTTCTGCACCTGAGGGCTGCTGTGCAGTGGCCAGGAAGAACACTCCTAGGAGCTCTTCCAGTGGGAATCCCTTGGCCATTAGGTACACAGGAATAAATGCAAATAAACCCAGATGCCTTTAGTGCACAGCAGCTGCTCAGGTACACGAAGCATCCCTCCTTCACTCTGGGACATTGTCTTCGCAGCAGAGAATGGCAACAGTGGCCACGATGTCCCGTCATCGCCGGCCACCCTGCGCCATCCCGGGGAAGGGTCCAACTTACTGTGGCTTTCCAAAGGCTGTGCATGTCAGCTCCAGCGGCTCCCCTTCTCTCGTCAGGCCTTGCAAGGGGTAATTCTGAGAAACCCGCACTTGAGGCTTATCTGCAGGACATAAAACATTGCTCTGTGAGCCCTCAGTCACACCAGGGCTGCCACCGCTCCCCCTCACCTACGCTGTGCCGGCAGCAGGAGAAGGTGAAGCTGGTGGCGCCTCGGATCCCATCACGGCCCTTCCCAGCAAAGACATTTTGCTGCACACTTTATCTGCGAACTCGCTCAAGCTAAAAGGAACTCATTTGCCTTCACGCTGAGGTGAAGCCGGAGAGACCCGCGGTGCCCAGAATTGACAGGTTTTGTGGCGTATCAGCGATTCTGGCACCACAGCACCTGGAATCCATGAGTGTTAATATGCTGGGCTGGACAAGAGACGCCTGTTAGAGACACAAACAGAGCCACAGCCACCGTTGCCTTTGTGTAAACAATGGGATGTTGTATTTTGTCCAGACGAAGCTCCTCTAAATCCTACAATAAACAGAGAATTAAAGCATGGATAGTTAGGGAGCCAACTCAAAAACACTTTAGTAAGACCCTGCAGGAAAAAAAAAGAGCCAAACCGCAAACCTGGAGTCCACAATTAAAAAATTCATTACCTCCCATGACTGAAACAGAGATTAAAAACGCAATCTGAGCTGTAGCTAAAATGTTATCAGCGCAGGAAATCAATTCAAGGCTACAAGTGCCATTAAGCCATAGATATTTTTCAGGAATTTACTCAACTGTAAGGAACAAAGGAAGGCAAAAAATCAGTATGCATAAAGGTTGAAACCATTTAAATGTTTCTATTTCCTTTGAGAGTAACTGCTACCCAAAATATTGGCTGGCTGCATTTTATTAACTGTGTTTAACTCATTAACATGCCTCCTATGGAATAATAGAGATTAGGGAAAAAAACCTGCGTGTCAGGATTTAACCAATTTAAACTCTCATAATTTTCAGTAATGGAATAAGCTACATGGGTAAATCCTCTCCAGAGATGACTCTACCACAACATTTCATCAGCTAGTCCCCGTTACAGATGCTCCTCGCAGCTCTGGAACTGCGCTGTCCTGCGGGCTGGGGGCGGTGGCAGTGACACTTCGGGGTGTCACCAGCCCAGAGGCCAAGTCCCAGTCCCATGGGAAACGGGGCAGCTTTGGCATGCTGGAAAATGCACTCCAGCCCTGGTAGGGATGTGGCAGCAGCACTGCACAAGGAGCACAGGAGGACGAGTTCACCCCAGCGTTACGCAGCAAGTAAATCACCCGCCGCATCCCCAGCGCTGCGCTCAGGCTCAACCACTCCCGTCCACAATTCCCTCCCCCCGGCCATCTGCTCCCCTTTTAAGATGTGCTTTGCGGCAGCACCACCAGCCCATGCTGCTGGCATGCTGTTATATTCATGCTGTGGAAGGAGTAGGAAACCTTCCAGTTTACCCAGCGCATAGGGAATGCAGCTGAGGAAGCTCCGCGCTTGCCTTTGCTGTTTGCCTCTCCTGCTGCTCCCATCCCCTTTCCATTAGCTAAGTTTTAGAATTTCTAATGAGTTGTTTACCACTGACAATTACTTATGGAAATCAGGAGGTGGAGTAAATCCACTGTACTCCTTGCTGTATGAAGAGGAACTGCCAACTCTGTGAGCTCCCACCAAGCCAGGTGAGCCCTTCCACTGTCACTTTCCAGCTCCACAGGCTTCATTAAATCAACAGTGGCAGCGATGTGGGCCCATCCCATTTGGATCTGGGCAACATCAAGGTGTCACCTGTAACAGAAAGATCCTTCTATCAGCACATGTGCACACATGTGCACACATGTGCCAAGAGCTTCCCAACAGAGACAGCAAATGTCTCTCCCAAGCAGGGACTTGCTAGCACACCAGGAATTACAATGGGCACTTCGGAAAACATTTCCCAAGCCTGAAGGATTCAGAGGGATGGCTGGGCACTCTGGAGGACCAGCTGGCATTAGGCTCGTTGCATGCAAAAAAAAAAATTTCACCCACGAATCTGGAGAGGTGGTGGTGTCTTTTTTTTCCCCTTGTTTAAGGATGTGCCTTTCAACAACCTTAAATTCTACTTCCACTGCTCACACCCTGCCTCACACGAAGTGAGTGTATTTCCCTCAGATTATGGACTCTGAGCGGAGCTTTGTGAAATGCCGAGCGCTGTGGGACCCCGAGCCCAGCTCCTGCGCGGGACTGTGACATTTAGCAGCGCACGTGGGCAGAGCCCTGATGGTTCCAACGCCTGGACCAGCCGTTTGCCACCGCTCTGTTAAAAGGGCCCCGTTCCAGCAGCAAGGTCTGTGGCTGCACAACGTGGGGCGATGACTATCTCGCGTTGTGACACAGGGCACAAGGCGAGAAGTGGCAGTTTTTACCACCAAGTGCGTTCCAGTAGCCCAAAATCTTCAACTTGGAACTTCATCTCATCACACCACTGGATTACTACATAAAAATAAACACTTGCATCTATGCACCCAAGCCCCTGCGTGCTCCATGGCAGCCAATTAGACCCAACAACTCACAGCTATTTCCTACTACGCCTCTTTCTAGTGGCGTAAAAAAAACAGCCTCGTAATTTAATAAGGCACCTTTATTAAGCTAAATTCATTCAAAAGCTCAGAGTGATATACAAGGTTAAATACCAGTCGTCTAAAGGTTACACTGTAGCAGCAACCAATTTGAAAAACTTATTACAAAGCCATTCTGCATTTGATGAGATTGCTTGCACAACAGGAGAGGCGTGTGCCTGAGCATCGGGGACCACTGGGGAATGCAACATCCCCCCAGAGGGACCAAGCACCCCAAAATCCTCCATCTCCCCTTAGGATGCCACTGGCCACCCCAGGCTGCACCCACTGACTTTCACAGCTTTCAAGCTCCGTGGCTGGGAATTTACCAAACCACTCCAGTTATTCTGCATTTGTTCCAGTTCTTCCATTTTTAGCTGCTCACTCCATTTTTGTGCCATCAGCAAAGATTATTAACTGAGACTTTTTAAGAACTTCAAATGCTTCAACTGAACAACATCAGGCCAAGCACCCAGGCCCCTGAGATCCCTCCAAAAATACAGTACTGCTGATTACTCCCTAATGACTATCCTTTGAGATCTGCCAGTTAGTGATTTCTTAATCCATTTAAACACACGCTTCATCGATAGTGCTTAGATGTCATTAATCAGCCGAGATAGAATGTTACACCGAGTTCAGGCCCTTACAAAAGCCTAAGCCTATTATTTCCACCCATTTCCTTTCATCAGGCCAACCCACGATCTTGTAGGAAGGTGAGCTGACCACCCTAAAGCCTGGCACCAGGAGGATTTGGCAAAGCTGGCTCCTCATGTGCCTGGGGTACTGCGGTGCTCCGGCTGGCACAGCCACGAGATCCACCCAACCCTCCCTGGACAACGTGCTCCCTGCTGAGGTTGAAGACAGCCAAAAAAAGGCTTCTTCTCAAGCGCTGCTTTGGGAAACCAGCACATAGTGTTTTCAGCAGTGCCAGACCCTGGCCAACAGAGAAACCTGCAACAAGGACTCTGTCAGGGATTAAGAGGAACAGGCTCCGGCCTGCACTGAGAGATGAGGTGCTGGGGCCAACTTTAAAATCTGTTTTCTGATCCATGTACGAATTGCTGACGTGCCTCTTGGCAAAACTGATGCCAGATGGCATCCCTGGGAGCACGATCCACAGGCCAAGCCATGTTCCTGCCCACTGTAGGTAATTCCAGCCTCAGCATTTCCCACATAATCCTTTACACATCTCACTTCAGGTGGGCACTGCTTTGTCCAGTTCCTCATCCCTGCTCTGTTCTGTGCCCAAGGGAGCTGCTCAAAAACCTGAGTTCTGGAGGTCTCTGATCTCACCCGGGGAAGACCAGGAGGAATGTGGTCTTCAGTACTAAAAGAAATCAGCAAAGTTAACACTGATCTGCAGGTGTAAACACAATGGCCAACTTTATTCCAAATTCCAGCAGGGATGCTCATCAGGAATGCGCCCTGCATCAGAGCCAGCCCAGCCCGGCAATCCCCTGCCTGCTCCTCACCTCTGACAAGGACGAGAGGCTGCACTGCTGATTTTCAGCCAAAGTACAGAAATCTATTCAATAAATAGATCCCGTGTTTAAAATAAGGAATGAGCGCAGGACTGGCAGGTCACAACTTGCCTGGAAGAACCTGTCAACCCCAAACACGACTCTGCAAAATTCACCCTCAACAAAAGCAATTTAATCACTTTGCTTGTTGCAGGAAAAGGAATGCCACAGCCCGACAGGCATTTTGGGGATAAACACTTCTCTTTTAAATATTTAAGCATATGCTGCTGCCTAATGCCTGCGAATGGCAGAGCCCTGTCCGCCCCACACGCTCCACACTCCCAACAACATTCCTCCGAGAAAACCTTATTAATGAGCTCGCAAACGAGCACCCAACTGGGAAATGTCACAAACAAGAGTGGCTAATGCCCCAGAAAATCAAATAACTGAACACTCGGCTGATTGTGGTGCTTTTCATATTCACTAACAGAAAAAAAAAAAAAATTGCTTTAAATCAAAGTTTTCTGAAGGGGTCAACACCTCACTGAACAAAACAACTCATTTATTCACTTTTAGCGATCTCCAGATGATAAATTACATTGATGTTAATCACTTCACTGCATACTATGCAATTAATATTTGCGCTGGATGGAAATGTAAGGATTACTGGAGATGTGGCAGCAAATGTATGTGGCCGATTTTAAACATAATTGGGCACAAAAAGTTCTTCCATTGCAACAGCAAAGGCTGTAACAGACTCCATCAGGGCAGACTTTAAAAGTACATGTGTAAATATCATAAAAATGAATGCATGATTAATTATAACTTCAGAAAAGCACAAAAAGCCAATCCAGAGAAAAGGCCAAATCAAGGCTTTGACACTCACTTCCAGCATCACGTAATGAGAGAAGGAAACGCACTGCAAGGGCTCAACTCAAACGTCTCCCAGAATATCTGGTTCCATTCAATTCCTTAATGATATTTTAATGCATTTTGTTGCTTCATTTCCTTTCTAAAATTACACCCAACGCACTGGTCTCCCACTGCTCACTGGCAGATCTGAGCCACAAAAAGAGAGTGACTGCAGCCAGAATTGGGGATGTTTCCACACCAGTGCCACGGACTGTGGCTGCCATGGCACAGGCCTGTGGTTGTTCCTCAGTCATGAAAGTGTTATGGCCACTGCAAATACACACCACCCTTGGTCACACCCTGTTTGCTTTTGAGGAGCGTTACCAGGAGGGTTTCACGCACGTTATGGTGCATGTTTGTAGAGACTTTTAGCAATAACACACCCTACATTCACGTGGAAACATCCTGAACTTCAGCACAAGCCAGGCTGTGCCATGGCAGGTAGGCAACACATGGCTTAGTCAAAGAGCAGGGTGAGTTAATACCCAGCACTGCTGTTTTCTGCCTTTTTCTTAGAAAACAAACCCCACAACTTCTGAGTTGCACCTTAAAAAAAAAAAAAATCACTCCCTACTCTGAAATTTAGTCAGACAAAAAATACCTCATTATCTGAGCAGGCTCCATCCATCATCCTCCTGTCCTTCCCCAACACATTTCATGCTCCAGTTGGATACATTAAGTGCAGAGAAATATGACGTCTACTGAGGAAAACATTTTCCTGTGCCCTGCTGATGTTCTGAAGGGGTGGATCTGCTGTGCCTGTGGGGGGTGGGGGCAGGCAGGATTTGTGGGGAGGGGATGTCGGAGCAGAGAGCAGAACACGCAGCCCAGGTAACCGACCTGAGTGATGCCACTCCAGCTGCAAGAAAAGCAACATCCTCATGGGATGAGCAAGGAATTCCCACTGCCATTGTGGCAGAGATCTGGCAGCTGGGTGCCTGCAAGGCAATGTCCTGGTCAGGGGAAGGGCACGGACAGCAGCTGGAGGAGTGTCCTCTGCTCGGACTGCACATCCCACATCTAAAAAGCAACTGAGAAGGGATAAGTCAGGCCTGGTGGTAGGAGCCCCAGTTCTTCCAGAGGCTGAGCCCGTCTCCCTGGGAACACTGATGGAGATGCCTGCCCACAAGAACAAGAAGCTCCTCCTCCAGCCACACTCTCCCATGGGCCTACGCATCATCGTCTTGAGCCAGGAAAAGCTCAAGGGTAAGAGTTTGCTCTGAAACTGTCTTTTTTATTAGTTCAGGCCCCTCAGCAGGTAAGAAATGCAGGTGTCTGGCTGTGCTCCAGCACAGCGAGTCCCAGAGCCGCTAATTGCTGGGAGCTGCGAGGTCACGACGTGTGACACGTTCCTGGGCTGGGGCTCTTCTCCAGCCATCTGCTGCTGCCCACCCAAGGAACGGGCCAGGCTAACGGGGTCAAGTCCCAATATCTGAACATAATTGCTTTCAACAGGCTCAGAGTGTAATTCAGAACATAAAACCAAAGCCGTCTGAACACCCTGATCATCTCTGTTCCCTTCTGAGGATGCTCCATGCCTCATCTCCCCAGACAGCTCTGGAATAGCCCAAGGGGATGCTAAAAATCGATGCTAAGGGCAGAAACCTGTGCATGGGATGCAGCAGGACCTCCAGCGCGGGAGCTGAAGGCTGCAGGGGTCTGTAGGACACCCAAAGAACTGTGCTTTAGGGGGGCTTTGCCCTCATTGCACAGGGAAGCCCTAAGGCTGCAAACCAAAGTGGCAAAGGAGGGATTTTTTTGGAGAAGAGAAAGTATTCCCCCCCCCCGCCAAAAAAAAAAAAACAGCTGCCCTCTTCTATGGCACCAAACCACCAGGATTTCAGGGGAAATCCTTCCTCATTTCTGAAAGGAAGCCTCAAGGTTGTCTGACGCCCTTTCAACCCAGAGAGGTTCCAATCCCTCTGCAGTACAGGGTAGATGGGATTTTTTGCTTTTCCCCGTTAAGTATTTGATCAAGCCTCACAAAGGTGCTAATGTATTATTAAAGCTAATGGAGCTCTACAAGAAATGTTAATGGACATTAAGTTTGCATAAATGAATTACACATTAGCACAGTCACAAGAAATCTCGTATCTGCCAATTTAGGCAGTATCTGATCATTCCTGTTTTCCTCATTACAGGAACATTACTTCCCGCTAGTTTTGGAGATATGAGAATTGTAACCAAGATGTTCATAATGAAACTACATAATGAAGTAGATGAAATAAATTAATACAAAACTTCCTCTTCTCCTTTCAATGTGAGGTAGTTGAAGGGAACCTACAAAAACAAGAACTTTGAATCCTCTCATCCCCTGGTGTTACAAGCACCTGATCTTGCTGCAGGGACTGTCTCACTTTGCTTTTTGGAGCTGTTTTGGAGCACAGGAGCATGTGTACACAGTTCCAACATCTCCACTAACTGGAAGTCCAGCACAGTTGTACTTGTGACCACAGGTATTTCCAGGTACCTGCTCAGAACCCTGTTACTGTCATGTACAGTGGAGCAGCTCCTAAGGGAGTGAGATGCATTATTAACACTGAACATGTAGGAAGCAGCACAGGTTGGCCTCAGTCAGTGCTGCTACTGCAGATTCCACAGAATTCCAGTCGCTCTGTTGTACAAAACCCGTCGGTGCCGCATGTTCACAGCGCACAACACTGAGTTTCTTTTGCACAGTACCCAGTTTTTGCCAGTAAGCTCACCATGGTGGCCAGTCGCTTTGAAGTGGGAGTAGAGAAACACTTTTCAAAGAGATAAGTAGGTTGGTAGAAGAAAAATACTCAGATTTAATCTGTTCTGACAATTATAAAGCACAGCCAGGAACCTTTGATGCAAATTCTATGTACAGAGAGTTATTTCTTCAGAGAACGAAGGTAAGTATTTATGGAATCGCAGAGGGCTTGGAAAGTCGTGGCTTCACCCATGAAGTGGTATCCAACATTTTGGTTCCTATTCTAAATGGCACGATATAATCCTCATGGATGCTGGAATTTTATCATGTAGTGAATGATTCCTGAACTCCCAAGTGAGTAATTTTATACATTAAGAGAATTAAAGGTTCTGCTACTCACACATGACTTCCAGGTAGCGCTGTGTCTGCAAGTCTTTGACCGCAGGGTGATCCACTAGGCAGATGACAGGGACCCCATCGTCCTCCCGCCCCACCTTCAGCAGGAGCTGGCTGGTCACCGTGTACATGTCGGACCACTGCTCCACGTCCGACTTGCCTGAAGGAGGGGACAGAGAGAGTGCAGTGATGACAGGATGGAGCACCTGCTGCAGCCAGGCCAACTCCCTCCTGCCCACGTTCCCTTTGGACACCCATCCCATCCTCCTCTCCGTCAGGTTCTGGCCAATTAAGGTCCACAGGATGTTACTGCAATGATTAACAATCCCCTTACACCGTCCCAAAATCCCCACACTCCTAAATCAATGAGCTACAAATCCCCCCCAATCCAACAATTAGCTACAAAAGTGATTAAACAGGTTAAATTAATTAAAAGTAGTATTGATAGGCAGGAGCATTTGGCAGTGCCCTGTCTGAGGGAGGGAAAGGCAGCATGGTGGGAGGGGAGCCCAGCTCCGGACTGGCTGCCCGAGGGATGCCGTGACGCACGGCATGGAAATGAGGAGGATGACAACACAAGACGAGACAAGACAGGAGAAAAGGGATTTTTCCAGGAACTCAGCAAGCAGCCACTGACAGCACAGCTCTGATCTGTGCCTTTTTATTTAGGAATTCACAGGCAAAACACTAAGAGTAACTTCTGTAGCAGAGCTCTTCCAGACACCAAATGTTTCTATATAACATGAGACTGAAACAGGGGACAGACACAGACACACCCTGATATTCGGAGGAAAGGCTTTCCCATGGGCAAAGCCACAGTTCCCATGATTCATAACCCACAGCCAAGTGTTTCAGTCTCCCTAATTCTGTTAAAAAAAATGTATCTGAAGACTCAGCAGGGTGAGCTGGGATTGCACAAAGCTCAGCACTCTTCCCAGAGAACAGAAAGCTGGGATTCGACTGCCAACATGAGAAAACTCAATCAAGAAGCTGGACAGACCAGGCACAAAGGGACAAGCACTTTGCCCTGCCATCCACCAGGATGGGGAAGGGAACCAGAATGGGATCATTAACACCCTGCACACCACGGTGCTGGGGCTCAGCAGGGCACGAGTTTGTGTGGCAGCAGGTTTGCTGTGTGGTGGCCTGCTTGGATGCTCAGAAGTGTTGGGCCTAAAGAGAGGATTCTATCCTGCCCTTGCAGGGGGGCGGGTTTGAAGTAATGAGTCTGGACTTCTTCAGAGAGCCCATCAGTGTCTCAGACTGGGTAAAGCACAAAGGTGTTGTCAACCAAGCTCACATCTACATACAGACTTAAACTAACAGCATGTCACATGCAATCAGAGTCAGTGACTTGAATGTGCAAGTACCAGGAGCAACCAGACTTCAGGGAGTCGGAGAAACCCATCTTGGATGAATATTCAACTGAACACAGGGAAAACGCTCTATAAACAAGGGAGCCAGACGTGAAGGTGAATTGCAAATCCTTACAGCCCAAAGCATAGATGATCCCTCTCAGACCTAAAACAGGGCACAAAGCTACACAAGCCACACAGAAATGAATTCAGTGCACAGCTCTGGGCTCCTCAAGGTCACCTGCAGTTACAGCAGGACTCCAGAATCCGGCACTCGAGGCTGGCAGGTAGGCAGAGGACCAAATGGAGTTCAGCCCCCTGCGTTAGGGAATAATCTGTCTGCCCACACAGTGCTTTGTTCCTCAGCTGGCGCTCAAAGCAGCTCACTCCACTTTTTTCTTTTTTTTTCCCCTTAAACTGGCAGCAGAGAACAAACTCCCAGCATTACATAAATCACTTCAGCTCTCTGAACAAAGCAAGTGACTGAGAGGACACATCTACCAGTTAGCTCCTTGTTGCCTTTGAACCATCTGATGGTGGTGGCTGGTCTGCTGGCCATGGCAGTGCAGTTCAGCTCGATCTCTTCTCCCTCCACGGCAGTTTCTTTCTGGATATCAATTACCAAATTGCGTGGTGGGACTAGAATGGAAAACACAACACATATCAGATGAAATAAACATCTTTTGATCACTAACACAAGAGAAAACCTCGAGGAAAACCTGTAAAATCTACTGAAGGAAATGAGCAAACAGCATTTATTTGATCTTTCAATCAATCAAACCCTTTGATAGGTGGTTTCACAGTAATTGGAGTGAGCACTTTCACTCTCCACCAAATAATCACCGCAGTCTCACAAATTATTACTTATCAGGGTTTTAACTTTCTGTTCCCTCTCCCAGGCAGGCACCGTTCCAGGGAGAGCCGCAGCCTCCTGTGCTACTCGGGTGTGTGCTGCTATTTAAAAATCCAGCTTGACTCCGTGCACATTTCCTGACTTCTCTGACAAGGAGAGGAAACACAAAAGCTGACACTTGGCAGTGCATTACTTACCAAGCCTCTAACCTCCACAGCAATTTTTCTCTCCTGCTGTTCAGCTCCGAGGCTCAGCCGTGAGCATGGAAGCAGGCCAGCAAACATCAACTTCATTTAGGATGCTCGAAAAGCCACTGAGCACAAGCCCAGAGTGGAACGCCACCACCTTGGGAACACCACTGCCTCCCACCACACTCCCACAAACCATCCCAAAACCACCCCAGCATGAGGAGGGAGCCACCTCTGCACCCAGCTACAGACACCATGTCTGATGACAAGCCCTTTGGGATGGAGATCTGCTGCTCTCCCCAGGCACCATCTGCCCTCAATCAAGACTCCCCCAAAACACAAAGCTGCAACACTGTACCTCAATGAAAAATCATCCAAAAATATCAAGAAACAGGCTGTAACTTTAGGGGGTAACAGCCACTGCAGCATAGCCCAGAAATGGAACAAATGAGCTCAAAAATTACAACACAGGAATGAGGAACCTCTTCCCCACGAAAGCACCAGCAGCAAGGCAAAACCCAGGAAAAAGTGAACAGCGAGAGTTTGTACAGCAGAGTCATGGCTTCAGAAAATCCCAGAACTTCCAAAGGAAACTAAACTTTGCTCAGATCAATGTGATTAAGCAACTGCATAGTTCAGATGTGACTCACAGGTCTTCGAGCTAATGAAGAACAAATATGTATAAATACCATCCAGATGATCAAGTGGACTAATTAGTCACTTGTGGCTTTTCTCTAAAAAGAACAGAACGGGCTACATATTTGAGACTTTCACATGTTCCAATTAAGCAAGAATAAATCTACGTATCGTGTCACAGAAGACATGAAAGTGCTGAAGCAAATGCACAGCTCCCTCCAAACGCTGACTGCCAAGGGGATGCCTCAACACCTCATTCGGCTCTCCCAAGCCAGCAGCAGTAGAAGCAGACAAGCAAAATCACTCTTTGAAAGAGCCTCAGATCTGGGCAACCAAAGTCTGGGTGATGAGCATGAGATCTTTGGCAGGGAACATGTTCCTGTGAGGACCAGCTAACACCAACACAGACAACCACTCCTCCACCTGGTTCATTTCTTTCCCTAATTAGGGAGTCAATAGTAGGAAAGACAGGGAAGACGTTCTATCCCTGGTGTCACAGTGCCCAGTCTCTCCATACAAGTGCTAAGGCAAACTGTTCCCTCGTTCACCTTCTAATAATAGACCTTCCTCATCCTTGCCTGCTTCCTGAGCTGAGGTCTGACCTGAGTATGTGATGAAGGTGACAAGAAGTCACCTGCTTTGCAGGTGTGGGGGAAAGGCAGCACACACCGGCCACGCCACAAAGCCTTCTCAAAAACAACTGAAGTACAAGGCGAGAAAACAGACTTTTCCCTCAACTCTGAAGCACGATTCATGTTTAAAAAAACCCAAACCAACAAAAACCTGCATTATGTCTCCCACTTGAAAGACACGCAGTGCTGGCTTACAGGTGAATGAAGCAAGTACTCTGATTTCAAATGCTTTCCTAGGTTGCCAGCAGCGAAATGAAATCCAACAAACTGTTTTTCCCCTTTAAAGAGGGAAGCTGGAAGAGCTTCCTGTGCCTGCGAGAGCTGGAAAGCGCACAGAAACTTTGAAGGTGTTGATAACCATAATAGCTGGAGTAAAACTGCTTATAAACATTACTTAGCAACGTATAAAAACCTAAGACCCAAATCTCATTAAGCAAAAGAAGGAAGATTTAAACTAATCAGCGAGTGAGATCTTACATTAAGTCACCCTCCCTGATTCAGGTTCTCCCATTAATAGAGCCTTAAAAGCCACTGCTAATCGGCAGGAACCGCTCTAATAGCGGAGCTGCTGTCACTGGCAGCGCGTCGGTGCCGTGGCTGCACGTGCCCGGCCGTCAGCTCTCAGTGTTCAAATCCTTGCTTTAAATCCCTCTCTGGGTCGCTGCAGTTCTCCCAACACTGCAGAGAGCCCCATCCCACTGACCCTCTGTGTCCAGGGACTACAAGGCTCCCCACGAGCACCGATTCGGTCCTTACCAAGCACCGTAATCGTGGTGTAAATCTCCTGGGGGGGGTCGGTGTAGAGCTGGCAGAAGTACCTTCCTTCATCAGAGATGGAGACGTTTGTCAGGGACACTCGGAGCTCGCTGTTGGAGAAGTTCACCAGCTGGAACCTGCTGTCCTTCAGGGCTGTGGGGCAAGGACAGCCTTGGTGACTGCACAGAGAGATGCAGCATCCTCTTCCCACCACACTACAATCCCAAAGGTCCCCACAGATGGCAGCACATCGAGGCGAGCACCCCTGGGTTCCTGACCAGCTTCCATCCCGCTTCTTACCCTGAAGTCAGCCCTATAAAATCTTTCTGTTCTCAGATAATTTCAAATAATCAATATAAGCAAATCACAGCACACATTATCAAATCTTTAGACATAGTTTTATTATCAGATGGCTTAGGAACGTGTTGGTAAAACACTGATGGTATTTACACAGCCCTGTCGCTGCCTAATGCACTCAGGGAGAGAGTGAACAAGAAAGGAACTGGGAGAAGTAGAATTTAAAATTACTGTCCAGTAATGGCCTCCCAAATTCTTTTAAGTATTTGGAAACTGAGCCTTAAAATGTCACCAGCCAAACATGAGGGCCTGGAACAACAGCAAACAGAAGCGAGCCAGCCCCAGCCCATCTTTGTGGGTGGACCACACCCACATCAGAAGGGCACAGGGTTTGTTGTGCCTCTCCACAACGTTGGGCACAGCGCACAGCCATGTCCTGGACCCCCAGGGACATTAACACAGACCATCTAAACTGTCTCACTGCAGCCACCGTGGCATTGTCACCACTAAACAGAAAGCCAGACTCATTCACTGGACGTGCAAGTGACATGAGAGTTCGGTTTGGGTATAAAACAGCACAGATTGTCCTGAAATTTTCAGTCTTTGGAATGGAGAGATTACCTCTGAGAACATTGCGCTGTCTTGGTGTTGCCCTATTCAATTTGTTCGTGTCAGCTAAATATTTGGCATTCAATTGCAATTCACCCTGAATTACGACAATCAATTCCTATTGCAAAGTAAGACGCTCTGACTTTTAGAGGGGACCGTGAAGGTTTCCATTAAGGAGAGAGATTATGATTCTCTGTCTCACCTACCTCCACAGAACCAACTGAACTGTAAGTGCCCAGCATTACTTTAACAAGAGACATCTCTGCAAACGCCATCTCCTGAGCGCCAGGGAGGTGCAGGAGAAGTCATAACCAAATGAGGAACAACAAACTTACGCCTGAAATCTCTGAAATAGATGGTCTGCCTGTTGGGGTTCAGGAGCTGGATCACCGAGTCATCGCTGTTCTTGACGCGGCAGCTGATGGTGGCAACGTCCCCCTCCACCACTGTCACATCCTCCGTCACCAAGTTCTGACCATCACCTGCAGGACAGAGCAAAGGCAGAACTCAAGGTCAGAAATGACACCAGTGAGTCTCATTTGGGAATGAAAACCTCCACTGCCACCAATGGAGGAACACTGGCCAGCGAGCCCTCGGCTCTGGGTTGCCCAGCCAGCTGGCCACCACTAAATTACAGAGGAGCAATGGGAAGGGGACTCTGCCATGGGAATAGTGGAACAAGGACTACTGCCACACACAGAAATGCCAGAAATTCACTTCCTCTCTCAACAGATGAATTTTGTTAAATTACCTTGAAAGAACAACTCGCTGTAAGAAGCACTTATCCTTTGACTGGAGCAGACAGACTTCAGGGAATCAGTTGTTACTCACTCTGTGTAATCAGTAGGTGCTATTAATGTCCAGAGGCAGGAAAAAAAAAAAAAGGATCCAATGCAATTATGCTGTGGGAGCCTTGTAATCATTTACAGGTCATCACCCCAAAAACTCTCCTCCTAATGAATCGAATCATCGCATCACCTGCACGCTGAGACACTCGCCTCGAACGCTAAAGAACACAGGGGATGGGACTGGGAAAAGCACTTTGCATTTCAATTTTTCCATAACTATCAGGAATCAAAGTGGGAGAAATTTTGAGACTTTGATTGCCAATTTTCCAAAGGAAGTGCAGGTACACTAATGGGCACCTGGCCACGGGCTGATGGTCAGGAGCTCTGAACCCTGGGGACATGGGTTAGTAGTGGTCTTGGCAGTCCTGGGTTAACGGTTGGACTTGATGATCTTAGTGGGCTTTTCCAACCTTAATGATTCTATTCTGCCTGTGGGGACAGGTTCCCAAACCCCAAGAGCCATAACAGCAGAGCTCTACCACTGCCTGTGCCACATCCCACGACCCCACAGCCAGGCCATGGCATCAGCGAAATCAAACATCTCTAAAGTGGTTCAAGCAAAAATATTAAACATTACTAACTACTTCTGGGGAATAATTTTATCAAACCCATTCAAAACAAGGTTCTTGCACAAGGATCAGCTTGATATGTTCTCATAAATGCAATATTCCCTACAAATCATTAACAAAGCTATTAAGATTCGATTTCCATCTAAGCAATTATTGCCAGCATATTTTTTTACATTTACTTTAAAAGACTCAATCCTATTTTCAATTCATTAAACTGTTCCTTGCGTTTACTGAATTTTACATCAGCTTAGAAGACTATCTGAATTAATAAGAATTACAGTAGAAGTAATTTAGAAATAAATTATTTGAAGTTCAAGCCACTGAAGCTTTTCAGGCCAGGATGCTGCTGCATTAAACCTGCCGATGGATGGCTGCAGAGTCCAGCACCTCAGTCTGGGCTGGCATCAGATCCCTCTGAACAAGGCATTTATCCGGGTTAATGACAGGCAGGGTGCACATAAGGACACGCTGAGCCCCCCTACCCCCCCAGCCTGGAGCAGTCACAGCCTCACAGGCTTTGCCTATTTATTCTGAATCAAAGGGTGTCTAATCCAGCGCTGTCTGCTGTGCTGACCTAAACGTGCTTCCCCACAGGCACCAGCGCATGCCCCTCCAGATTTGGGGGATCTGTATTCCCATCTGCTCCTGCTTAGCAAGACAGCAAAGTTATTTCCATGAGCAGCGTCAATTACAAACTCTAAATTAAATAAAAATGCAATGCAAAGTGAGAACTCTTTAGACCCATCCTCATGTCAACACCTCGGGAAGTTTCTCCATAAATATTTACTGTCAGTATATAAGTATTTTGAGGAGCATTAAAGTAGACACATTTAGAGCATGACAATATTTTGGAACAGAAAAGGACAGACTAGGGAGGGTAGATGAAGTTTATGGACCCAATGTGGAACCTCAGAGCTGAGAGAAGCAAAGGAAAGCTACTGTTGAGAATCAACCTTAAATCCCCTGGCCATGCTTTGAGGGGGCAAAGCACAAGCAGACACAACGGGAAAAACCCCAAGAGAATTACATGGGTCAGAATTTCATCTGTAACACATGCAGAGACTATGAAAGCCCCTGTGGAGTGTCCATGTATCAGACCAAAACTCCCTATTAGGACTCCAGCACAAAGTACAAATCCTCACTCCAGTGTGCGATGCGCTGCACAGACTGACTCCAGGATGGACAGACTCCAAGTGTGCCCTTGGAGTCTTGATCATCTGCACCTGGGGTACAAGGCATTGCTCCGGACGGAGAGTCACAGGAGCAGAAAGGATGCAGCTGGCGAGGGGAGCTCGGGGATGAGCTGCCGTCTACAGGCAACATCCGTAGTAGCCGGTGCTACGAGCAAGGGAAACAGCAGAATTGGGTGTGTGCAGTGCAAGGGGGAGGGAAAATGCCCTGTGTGCTTCCTTCGTTACCCAAAGCAACTCTCTGGCTTCACTTACCGAATCTCCCTGTGCAAGGTGAAAAATGACATCGTGTTTTATACTTCCTGGAAGGGGGAGTGAGGCTGGGGAACACAACGCTTGAGGGACACTTTGGCTGCAACCTGTACAATTAATTTCTGCACTTGTCTTCCTGCCTTGGACCACTGCAGTCTCTGCTCTTAAGGCTGCAGACAGACATAGCTGAGTAAATCGTGTTTCAAAGGTTCCTCTCAGCTGGACACAGCCCAGGGACCTTGGCTCATATGCAGCGGTCACATTTAAAATCAATTCTTTCTTCGCTTGTAGCACACCGGGCTAGAGGGAAGCGCCAGGGACAGAAGAGGGAAAGATTAAAAATACGTGCTGAGGAGCACGATTCTTCAATTTCTATGGAATTTCTAAGCAAGCCTGAGCCACGGGTATCCCAGCGTGAGCAGTGGCACTGCTGGTTCAGTCTGCGGGATCCCCACACAAACGCTTTCCAAGGAAGAGGAGTTTTCATTACACCTGAACTATCTAAGCCCGTAAACCTAAACAAAATTCCTCTTAATAAATTGAGTCAGAAGAAACAACTCATACAGATACACAAACTTGTCTGTTCACACGCTCGAGAAAAAAAGCGACACGATGCTCTATCCCCAGAATTAACACAATTTGAATGTCAACACTCATCTATCAGTTTCAGGTACCTAAAAGGAATGTGACGGTTAAAGAACCAGCCAGAGCTGACACAAGCGGGTTTATAAACACTGAGCTTCCACTTTCCCCCAGAAGCTTTGTCTCCTTCATGTTTCTTCCCTTGGCTGACCAGATTCTCTCCTCTCTCATCCATCACAGAGAGCTTCATCTCTTCCCTTTAACACAATCATCACAACTGGCTCTTTGGGAAGAGCACAGAAACCAAAGAGACTCTTGGTCATGATCAGATACAGGAAAAAGGAGGAAATCCAACTGCCATTTAATTACTCTGCAGATTTGCTTCTAGGAGGGAGAGAAGAACTGCCAAGGCAGTGCTGGGAGAAGCTGCTGGAGCTCCACCCACCCAGGCTCCAAGTCTTGAGAGACCGTTTTAAAAAGCTGCAGTCGTCACACTTGAACTTTGGAGAAGAATGGACAATCCACACTGATTGTGCTGGCAAGAGAAAGCAATTGCTTTTGACGGAGTTAATTTCGTGGCATCTTTTCATGGGCGAGAGAATGGCAGCAATTTGGGCCCAGGCTGCCTACAAAACACAGGAACATTCGCTGTGGCCTTCAGTGCACACGGGCAGTGCTGCAGCTGGAGGGTCCTGTGCCGGCAGGACACGGAGCGGGGTGGACAGCAATGCTTACAGCCCACACTAGAGCCAGCCTGTACTCCTGGGTGTGTGTCTGGAGCACACCAAGACAGGGATGTTCTCATCCACTCGCATACAGAAGGTTACTGTGAAAGGCTGGGGCGAAGGGAAGGCAGGAGAAGAGGCAGCCCACTGTTCCTTCCAGCCATGCACAGCCCCTAAGGGAGACCCTCCAAGGCCACGGAGCCTGGAGCCAGACGTGGCACCTCTGAGCAATTCTTTTGTCAGTGTGACCCTCACCCCCAGAGGAAAATTTTGTTTTCTATTAAGATTCACAACTAACCTTTTGAAACAGCAACTTTCTCTTCTAATAAGATGGAATTACCAGCTCTGTGACCCTGAGTCAAGTCTCTCTGAGATTTTCCCAGAATTTGAGTAGCTCTTATTCCCTCTTCAGCATCTTCTCCATGGCCAGCAACAGACTCAGCAACTCCAATTCCCAGGCAAAAGGTCTTCAAAAAAAAAGTAATGGTGGCAAACAAGAAGATTTCTAGAAAAATCTCATTTTTGAGTTTGTTCTATGCAAGTCTCTCAGCTACAACACCTGGCTGGGGAGTTTTGGTCATGGTAATCCCTTTGTGCTGAGCACCAAGAGCAACAGGTTCTATCCAGAAAGGTGCAACTGAGCCAAACCAGGCAGAGCTTGCTCAGTGACGTGAAGGGAAAGGATATGGCAGCTCCCCGTCTCTCTCTGAGGCAGCGACTACAGCAAATTGAAATGGTAATGCTCACCTGGTACTCAGATTTTTACTTTCAAATTTAATGCACGTTATCATTTCTTTATTGCTGCACCAGGTTTAAAAGAACTGCTTTGAGAAAGGGCACTGCTGCTGGATGACTCTGCTGCTGCCAGGTTTGGGATCACCTAGTGATGCTTAGCACATCAGTTCCCATTTAGGGGGGCAGAATGGAGGGGTGGGAGGAATTATCATTCACAGAACCTATTCCCAAAACATTACTATGGTGGATCTGTGAACACAGAGGTATGGCTGATGGCCAAGGAAGTGCACTGCCAGCAGAAGTACAACTCCCTGGTGACCTGGAATGTATCAAAGGTGTTGGCAGAGCCAAGACAGACACTGGCCTTGCCACGTGTGCCCACAAGCAGGGGTGGTGGGAGACACTTCCCACTCAATTGCACCCATTCTGCATGTGCCTGCCATGCTGAGGAGGCTTCACCACCAAACCCAGGGCAAACAACTTGTACATGTTTAAGGACAAGCAACCATGAGATCCAGGCAGATCCCGCCACTGATCCATACACAGGACCAGCTACCACAGGGCTCCCGCTCCTCATTTTGTTGAGTCTCCCTGACGTTGTTTGCAGGAACAGAACTGCTCCTGCTGCTCGGCATCCTCAGCGCCAGGATCTCATCTCCTTGTCACAGGCTGTGCTCAGCCCCAGCAATCACAGGGACCTATTTCCCCTCCTTCTCAGCACATATTTTCGCGAGCGATCGCTTTCGGCACCTTTCCACGGTGCCGCACCCGGCTCCTCTCCCCGCTCGCACCCTCCGCAGTCACACTTCCCGCTGAATTACTCTCTGTATTCAGAGGGAATGTGCAAGATGGTGCTAAAAATTACTTATTGTGGGGAGCGAGTTTACGCTATGAAACAGCCACTTCAGAGAAATATACTGCAAATTCAAGCGAGTTGTGCACAGATATTAAATTTGTGGAGAAAAGAAATGCCACTGCCACCTTTATGGCTTTTCTGGCTTAAAGAGTAAGAATAAAGGATGACAATAGCTCTGAAATTACACTGGAGGCTGCACTGACTTTAAACATAGTGAATATCGGTGTGATGCAATGGCATTGGGGAACTCTTTCCACTCGTTTGAAACCAAAACGTTACAGGGGCAGAAATCCTGTGCTATGACCAAATTAAAATATTTCTTTGGACCTTAAGAACAAGATCCTTTTTTCTGCCGTGAAAACCTCTGCACGTCTGGGCAAAGGGTTTTCAGCCTGAAGTGGTTTCTTCAACCCCCCTCACACTTCTGCCGTCGTGTCCACGCAGATTTATGTTCCGTCACCTGTGCTGGGATTAGATGTCACCCTTGTCTTTCTATTACCCAGATATTGATAGATCAAACTCCCTGGCCATACATCGCCTGTCCCTTCAAAGGTTACCGTCAGTGGACACCGAGGATCAATATCCATCTGCTCTGTCACTGACCAGAGGGGACACGGCAAACGCTGCACCAGGAGCCCGGTGAGGAAGAATTCGGCATGGCAGAAGAAGTCTGTTGCTCTGCACATCTCAGATTTTTATCCCACATTTCTAATAAATCCTGTGACGAAAAGCAAATTATAGCAATTGCCAGAAATTCAGTCTTTCAGGATACAATTGTATTTCAAGCTAATGGGATTGAATCATTTGGAGAAAGAATCCTACAAGTCACACTCACCACAATGGAGCTTCTGTTGTCTACAAGCACAGTGACACGTCTGGCTGACATGGCCAAGTGTGGAAAGCTGTGTGGGTCATTTAGAGCTCATTTCTTAACCCACTGGACAATTCTTAGATAAAAGATGTTGCTACAGCAGCTCTTTATTTTGTTTATCTCTCTACCTACCTACGGAGGGATGCTCAGTTTCAGCAACTTTGCAGAAGAAGCTTTTTAAGAAAGAGAAGCAGCTGATCTTTTGCTTTCGTTCTGGAAGTTGATGGTCCATTGCCAAGACAGTAAAGGTCACTTACTCAAGACTGTCCTGCTCCCATAAGGTCAGAGGTTTACTCAAGTGTCCCCGCAAGGACTCTGGTACGAGCGGCTCCTCGGCTGCCGCATAGCAGGGAAGCAGAAGATGTTTTTGTGGGAAGATCTCAGAAGAGGAGGCTGCTGAGAAAGCACCCAATGGATGCTGTGGGCTCTGAGGGGGCTGCTGGGGGACACTGAGGGGCAGCAGCAAGAAGAGCACAGAGGAGAGAGCAAATAGGAAGGAAAGGGCAAAGCTGTGCGTGATCTCAGAATAACTACAGTCAAGGACCTCTGCCTCATGTTCCTCCTGATGCTTGCCCGTCACTACCAGCCACTACCTGTCAAAGACACCACCTAAAATCCACCCCTGCCGTGCCCCTACCACTGCTCAGAAGCAGCATCAGCAAGGGAGAAGGTCTGACAACACGAGACGATCCCAGCAGGCCACTGCCTCCATTCAGTGTGTTTAAATAACACAGTTAAGATCAACACACATTTAATTATTAATGGTGCCCTAATACAGAATTCCTTATCCGCATTTTATCTTCCAGCCACATTGCTACCAAGGATACCCACAGCCCAGATCCAGGGAAGGAGACCTTGATTAATCCCAAGTTTCAAACACAGGTGGAATTTCCTCTCCCTGCCATAACTTGCTCCATGGGGAGCTGAACCCTGATGTACAGCAGGTGGCTGCAGGTAAGACAAGGGAGCACTGATGAAATACTTTGTTTTCACCATCAATGAGCATGTTCGATGCACTTCCCTGACCAGAAAAATGTTGTTTAACAGCACCTGCTGCCTCACACTCCTTTCTGTCTCTGCCACATGGGTAAAGCTGCAGCAGCCCCTGCCAAAACCTGAGCACGGCAGGAGAGAATTTACACGTTTGCAGGTTTATCACCATCACTGTCACCTCTGGTTTTGCCCTGCAGTGGCCAGCAGCAGCCACCTGCCTCGCACTGAGCATGGCAGTGCTCACACGCTGAGCTGGCACACAGATCTGGGGAGGGAGCTCCCCATCTGCTCCCTGTCCACCTTCCCCTCAGCCGACAGATCCACGGTGCTGCAGGGGTCAGCTGGGGACACGGCGGGGGATCGTCCCACAGCACCATCCCCAGACCGTCACCAGCAGGGAGCCCTCCCAGGGACCCCACCACCCCAAGCCCTCACCCCCACCTGCTGTCACCTCCAAGGGCTCTCTGCCACCTCCAAGCGTTCTGGGACGGTGCCATTGCTATTTTAACACCTGCTTTGGTACACACTCGAATGGATCCCACGGCACCTGCCCAGGTGCACCCCCGAATTCCCATTAGCCAGAGTGACAGGGTTTCCAGTAACACGGAGTCCTGTTTCAAGTCAGATGATGGGTTTCATTTTACTCTAATGAGCAGATATGTCTTATATCCATACCTGTAACCCATTTTTCTTACAGATTTTTTCACATCCTTTTTATTTTTTACTGTCAGTAGCATCTGTCACAACGTGCAGCTTAACAATCTTTTTTAAACCCAAGAAATCTGTATTTCCATAAAGCACCCACGATGAATTCTGATCAACATCAGCCCAGTCTCTTCCCTACAGAAAGGACCTCCCTTCACCGCCTGCATATTTAAGTCTAAAATCTTTAGTTCACCACTGCAATAAGCAAGGAGTAAATGACAAAATTAATAACAAACGTGCAAACCTGTAGAAAATGTCCTGAAGCACAAGAGGACAACAAATAATGCACTGGAATACAGTATTTTCTTGGGGTATCCTTGCTTATTCCCATCCTTTGGCTCAGCACACAGCTAGCCTTAAATCCCAGTGCTATCCTTGCCATCTTATACACAGGAGCCTCCCATAAAGCACCTGTCCACCTGTTATCCCAAAAGTTTACTGTTACACAAAAGCAGGAGGCAAAACATTTACCAGCTGGAATGACCAAGAGCTCAGACACTGGAGTGACCCATCTGCTACTGGACCATCAAACTGAACACACGAGGACGAGTCCTCCTCTACGGATTAAGCTGAATTTCTATTTTGCCCTTTGAAGTTAATTCCCAGTTTGGCATCAGGGGAGGAAAGCTGATCTCACTTGTCATGAAATCCCTGCCTTTCGAGTGGCTTTGCTCACAGGTGTTATCTGCCCACTCCTCACCTCTCTGGGCGGGAGCATGGATGTGAATGTCTCAGTCCTGGATTTTGGTCCCGCTGCACCCACGGTCACTTCACTGTCAACCCGTCACCTGAATGGGCACTGTGCCACAGGGAAGGGGCACACTTCCCTTTCTTTAAGTATTCCCCCTCCCTTTTTTTTAAAGACCAGAAACGAAATCTTTTGTCAAAGAACAACAGACCCCCATCATTGACAGAGACTGCCCCCAAAAACACAGGAGGAAAAAAATCCCAGCAGCAGCATTATAATCAAAGTGAGGACTCCTTCCAATTTCTACTTCCCAGGAAGGATAAAAAGGTATAACAGCAGGAGTCTTTAGTCTAGATCTCGGAACAGACACGATGATGAATGCTCGCCTAAAGGGCAACATATTTGTAAGTTTTAAGTCTTTTGCAACACCAACTGTCCTGATTCATCCCCGCGATAAAGGCAGCTCTGAGAGCTATTCTACCATATTTATTATTTTACAGAGGAGGAAGAAAAAATGTGGAATCAGCCCTCAATCTGCCACCCCTCGGATTTATAAATGTTAGTATAGGACCAGCACTAACGTCTTTAAACATTAATCTCCTCACTGCAGATCCTGCACGTCCCCCTTCAGCCTCCGCCTGGTGGCTCATCCTGGCTGGGGGAAATAAAATGCACTTTGGTATTTTTTTTCCCCCCCTTCATCTATGGGATTTGCTTTGACTAAACCCATGAAAAGAAGAGAAAGGGCAGATGCTCCTGAACACATTCCTGCCTGCTGTCAGTGCTTTGCCAGCTGAGTGGAAGGCACAAAGCTCTGCTCCAGTGTTTATTTTTAAAGATGCAGCTTGCTTGATCCACACTCATTCCTCACGCCTTGTTTTCAATAGAGACTCTGTTCTCTTTGCTGGCTGCCAGGACAAAGGCAGAGCTGAGAGGAAGGGAAGAGAAACAGTGTTCTGCACGCAAAAATAAATCCTTGGGTTTATAAACTGTTAGCCCAATCCCACTGCAGGTGCAGCAATATGACCGTAAGGTATGCAACCAAAAAATACAGTAATGATGACTGAGGAAACAACTTTGGATGTGGTCCTCATCCAACCTTCCTCAAATCTGCACCCAAACCCCCTCGGACGCCCACCCCATCCCACGGCAGGCACACCGAGCACAGCACTTTTCTCTCAGCAAGCTCTTTGTAAATTTTATCACTTATTTCTTAAAGTTGCAACTGCCTTTTAAAATTAGATTGTATTTAGTTTTTAATTAAATCGTCATCGTTGTACAAAACCCCACAGGCCTTGAGGTTTAGATTGTCATTTTAAACAAAAGTAAAATGGTAAATGCCTTTTCCATCCAACACCATTAGGTATAATTAAGCAATGGGTAAAGCATACATCGTGCTATAAATGCCATTTAGTTTTACAGTGAAACTCATCAACATTTATCAAAACATTGCCTCAAGAAAGAATGAGACAGCTCCAGCAAGTTTCTTCCATCCACTGCTGCCTTTGAAGCAGCTGCTCCGAGGCAGAACTGCAGCAAGAATAGCCTTCCCATTCCCTATTTTCATCTTTTTGGCTGAAACATTAATTTTTTGCCACGTTCCTGCACACGGCAGGATGGGCGGTGTGTAACCATCGCGCACCGATACTCAGGAAGGGGCTCCTGGAGAGCCCCAACGGCAGGGGCAGGACGAGCAAGCTCAGGCAGAGCCCCGTGGGGTCCCACCGACAGCCCCATGGGCAGTTTGTGGCAGGTACTCCCCTGCCCAGCTGGCCCACAAAGAGAGGCAGAAGGATGCTCTGGGCTCAGGGACTGTCAGCAGGATCAATGTGTTCTGCTCTTGCTCATAAGGACCCTGGGTTGTTCCAGCACCTTCTGCCTTGTATCTGCTCAAGCTACACATGCCCACCTGCCAACACGGAGCACAAGGTAACACCAAGGCCTGTGGCCAAGGAGTGTTACGGGGTGGGCAGGACTGTGCCCCCGCTCCTCCCCAGAGACAGCGTCCCTGTCACAGCACCATGGGGACAGGGCTGCCCAGCGGATCCACACCCATCCCCACAGCCACTGTGCCACAGTGTTCCTGCAGGGGGGAAGCTGAGACAAATGGCACTTCATTCCTGCTTTCAGGTGAGGTGCCTCTGAGCTACCGCCAAAGGGACATGAACTGTAAAGAAAGACAAACACCAGCAACGCGCATCACCAGGCACCGCTGTGCCGCTGCTATTTTAAAATCTCAACATTTCTTGTTTTCTCACGAGAAGCATTAAAACAGTCAAACTGAGCCCATTAGAAGCAATTTTCAATTTACTGCTCCTCCTTGATATCCACATGGTAAACGCCAGCAGGCACTGGCTCCATCAATAGGGATCCAGGCACCCGGTTGCCTGTGAACACTCCGAGTGCCTGACGCTGCAGCTTCAGGCACAAGGCAGAAAAACAGATTCGAAATTGATGTTTCATCATTACCCATCATTAAAAAATTATGCTGTTGTACAATCTCAGAAGTAGCACGGAGTGAACGTTGAATGCCTCGGCAAGCGTTATTCATTCTCCCTCCCCGCTGCGGTGCAGAGGGGTGTTTGGGCGGCGAGTCTCTCTTCCTCCTCCTCCTCTCCCCACCACCCCGAGCCCCCGGCGTCACGGCTCTGCCGCAGTCGCTCTCTGCTCCGACATCTCCTTCCACCGTGTTGGCAAGGCAACAGGAGCGCGGGCCTTGGGGGAGCCCGTGGCTGCACCCAGAAGGGCTGCAGACACCCAGCAATGCCCCAAACACCCCCACCTGCACCCTTCTGGAACAGTCTGAGGCTGTTCCTCGCACAGGGCTGCCACGATGCTGCCAGAACCCAGGGGGCAGCCGTGACCATTCGGAGCAGCCATGGGAAACTGTCTACAGCCCTCCCTGGAAACCACACACATGTGCTACAGCCAGGGCTGGGCCAGAACTCGAGCAATTCCTATCCCAGTCCCTACCTTACACATTGGCTCCTGATGCCTGTCTGCAGACAACCATTCCAATGGGACACAGGCTGGGCACAGCAGCGGCCACAAAGCAAAGGTGGTATCAGACATGATAGAGCCATGCAGTGCTTGCCATCTTTGGGAAAACCCCCCATTATCAGTGAAAACACCCAAACAACTCATTCTTCCCCCCCCCNCAACCACCCCTTCCCCCCCCCCCCCCGCCTTTTTTTTTTGCCTTTCTGGTTCTCAAGCAAGTATTTTCCATCTCTGATGTTCTCACACACCCATGGGAAGCCCTAACTGGTAATCCACACAGGGATGTCCTGCTCTGCACAGGAAGGGGCGAGAGCAGGAGGATATGCTTTGTGCGGCTCATCTGCCACATTTCCAAGGTCAGACACAAATGGATTTTGGTCCGTACACACTTGTACTCCTCCCAACAACTCGGCTCCTGCCCACCTGCAGTGTCAGAACTATCAGCAGGCAAACTCCTGCCCTCCAGCCCACTGCAGTGCCCTTAAGGAGAAGGGGGTAGGGATTTACAGGTGAGCCAGTGAGCAGAACAGCCAGGGATTCTGGAATTGGACACTACATCCACCACCCATCCTCCAGGGTCACCTTGTTTGAAAACTGCAAATACAGAGAGGCCACTCCACCAAAAATCCATCTTCTTAACTGCTTGAAACTAAATTTAAAATGCATGTATGCAGCGCTCCTCTCTGCTCGCTATTCTGAGCTTCTCCTTTGGCCTTATGATAAAAGAATGCAGGAAATTATAACCAACCTTCCCCCAGCCCGGAAAAGGGAATTAATTACTGCAAACAGAAAGTCAGCGCTCTTCCAATAAACCAATGCAATCCATCCAGGCACTGAAAAGCAAGGAAAACATCCTGGGGGCTCGATACCTTGCTAACCATTCACAGCGTGTGCCGTCGTGGATATTGCACAACAGCTGTGCCCGGGACCATCACAAAGCCAACATTATCTCTGCCATTATTAGAATTAATAAAGGCTCCCCTTCCTGATGTGCCCAGGATTACAAACCACCTCAAACCCCTGCAGCCTCTCGCCTGCCCGGCTCCATGGGGGGTTTATGGCTTTTAGCCAGGATTAGACAATGGCAAAGTTGCTCGACGTGCCAAGCTGCCAACACCCCCTCAGTGCTACCCACAGAGTGCAGAGCAGCTCTCTGGAATATTCTGAGGACCCCAGTGTGAGCACCTGGGAGACATGTTGGGCTGGGGGGGTCACTGCTCCCTTGGCACTCACATCCCAACACTGGCTTTTCAACCCACGTCCTGCTGCCTCTCACTACTGCTCTTCCCTGTCCTCTCTGGCACAAGCCTGGGCAACACAAGCACCGAGCCACTTTCTCATGCCCACAAGGGAGCAGCTGGGCAGCATGGGGTTGGTGACTCCCCAAAACAAGGTGTTCAGTCACCCAGCACAAAGCTGGCACTGAGCATTGCTGCAGGGGGAACCAGGTGTAGCAGCCGTTCAGAGGAAGTAGAGGACACAAACAACCTCCCTCCTTTCTATTTGTAAATACAGTAAGTATATTTCAAATAAAAATACACTCCAACCATCAAAGCCAGGCAGGCTCCAACCCTCCTGCTGCCATGTCACAGGAGACTCGAGACCTTTTACAGATGTTGCCAACAGCAGCTGAAAATCTACCAGACATTTGCTTAGCATTTCTTGAAAGAACAGTTTCAATTAGACACATTCTTCACAGTTCTCTTCTCAAACCCCAACAGTTTGAAGAGATCTGCTTGTTTTTGCCAAGTTTTCACAAACTGTAAGCCTGCCCTCCTCACATTCAGCACATCAAGGGTAGGATATTTAAAACAAGGCTCATTTTCAATGGAAATGTTCCACAATAAATAACTCCGCAGTGCAGTTCTGAAAATTTAAGTTTTCAGCAGTTGACTTTTAATCGGGAGCTGCATAAGCACCCAAGAGCAAGAGGAATCCTCCCCTTAATCACCTGCATTTAAAACCACTTTATAAAACCTATACAGAGTATGGTCTGTCCAGAACAACCCCTTTAAGTCCCAGCAACCCCAACCTTCCAGTAACACTTCTCTCATCTAACCAGATGACACACCACGTTTTGGAGCTACAAATGAGGGACAATTCCTTGCAGGTATTTTTTTAGCAAGTCACTGAAATGACAGTCTGGCTCAGTCTGGCTTTTAAAAGCAGTTTATAGACATTAAAAAGGCTTTTATGGAGGAGCCACTTGGGCAGAGCCTGCGTGGAAGGTGTTTTTGGGTCAGGGATTGTTTTTTTAGCTAAACCTGCCAGAGCTGCGTGTTACTAAAGGGTTTGCAGGCAGGCAGGTCAGCTGTTCACCGGAGGAGCCACACTGGAGTGCAGGTGTCATCCATCACTGGATCCTTGTCAGGTGCTCACTGGGTTCTGCCTCTGAAGTTACATGAACAACTTGCCCAGACCTGAGCTGGAGCATCCTCCCTGCAAGTAGCACTCCTCCCTCAGCTCACCTCAGGCTGCAGCTTGGAATCATTGCCCTGGAATAACATCCTGTGAATGGAACGTATTAAGCTCAGCTGATGAGAAAAAACACTCCATTTTGTGGAAAAATGCTTTGACACAGACACTGTGTGCTCAGCACCCACAGCAAGGCAGGTGACTTCAAAAAGCAAAACTTCCTTTTCCTACTGTCTGTACTTAGCTCAGGAGGAGCTCGTCCTGCTCTCACACCCTGAACACAGGGATCTAAGCAGTGTGCATGGAAATGGATTGTGGAGAATGGGCTCTTCTCCAATTGGGGCTGAATCCTCCTTTTGGATACCCCAAGGCAGCCGCGCACAGCTCGTGCAGGGTGATGAACGGCTTTGGAGTTTGGGCTGGTTATGAGAACAAAACAAGTCATCATGAATCTAAAGGTTTTATGGGAATGCTGTTTCATATAATTTCCCCAAAAAAACGAATTACATTCTGCTCATTAGCAAATGCCGCTGCACAAAGTGAAAGATTCTGCAAGCGGATTACACGAAGGCAGTGCGGGGACAGCGGATAACGACTCCAGTCAAATTCTACTTTAATGTGCCCAAAGAAACAATAGTGCAATCAAACGGGGGAAGGGAATCTGAAAAGAAGGAAATTCGTCTGCTGTACTCTTCCTTTCCCTACGAAATGCAATACAAGGAATTAAACTTGTCACTCTCAACTGGGGGCTGCTGAGAACCACACGACAGCGCTGAACCACGTGCGGCTGCCTCTGGCACCAATGAGCCCAGAGGTCTGTCCCAGCACTGTCAACTGGGACATTTGGGAGCACCTGTATGCAGCATGGGAAGCACTGATCCCCTGAACCTCGCACCAGATATCTTCCCTGGGAAACTGTGTGTTTGTATTCATTTATTCCAAACTGGCAGGGCCCTGTAGAGCCCTGTAGAGGATGCACAACTTTAAGGGCACTGTGCCGGTGCCATGCCTCAGACTGAGCCACAATTCACATCATACCTGTTGTCTTACTCAAAAGCCCAGGGACGAGTACTTCACTCTGGCTCATGGGGGTTTTGGTTTGTTTTCTAAGCGAACATCAGCAAAATGTTCTCTGACAGTCAAGTTACCTGCACAGACACAAACGGCCCATCTCTGAGCAGACCTGGCAATAACTCACTGCAGAAGCCAAACGGATTCTTATTCAAACTTCACTTCTTGTTTGCAACCTACCAAGCTCTAAAGGAAACATTCAGAATAGGGAAGCTTTGAAATACTCCAGTACAAATTCCAGGTTTGTAAATAAATCCTGGTATGCATACAGAAAAGGGGTGGGTCATTTATGAAACCTACATGTCAGTCTGTTTTCTTATCTGGAATTTTCCCACTATCCCACTGGCCACAGGCTCACACCAGCTCTGCACTGGTGCTTGGGATTATTGGTGACTGGGACTCTAAATCCAGGAACCACCACCCCACCCATCTGCAAAGCTCTGCACTACTCTGAGATGCGGATTTTCCAGTCAGTCCCAATTGACTCAAAACAAGGTTTGGGTGCTTCAGGACCAGACTCCACCCCTGAGCAGCTCCCAAGGCCCATCCACATTCACCCCGTGTCCCAGTGCTCCTTGGCAGGGTGCAGAGCTGCTGGGTCATCATCTGAACAGGACCTCGGCCACGAGGACGGGCCACCCGCCTACGTGACACGGCGCCTGTCCCCAGCATCCAGCCTGCACCCGCTATCCCGCTGCTGCGTCCCAAAGACCCACTGGGGCAGGCACCTTCAGGAACAACAAGCTTGGCCAGAGCAGCTCCTCCATCTCCTGCCACCCACAGCTAATGAGCATGATGGTGGTGGGTGATCATTTTGCTATGACAAGACTCGTTCTTGCAGAAACCACTTGCAGCACTTTTCTGGTCTAAAAAAGACTCAATCGTGCCTTGACCCCATTGCCAGAAATCATTAATGGCAAAACCCTGAAGAGCCACAGCTTCTCAGCCCTCTTCCCTTGCTGCCACGCTGCTCCCTGCCCCCCCATCCCGGCCTGGGCCGGAGCCTGGTCACAGCCAGAGCCGGAGGGAATGTTCCCAATGGTGATCCCAATTAACGAGCCCACGGCTATTCACGTTCAAAGGCTTCGAAGCTTCCATTGAATGTTTCCCTTTTGTCTTCCCATCCCTTCCCAAAGCCAGAGCTCATTACTGCTGCAGCCCCGGCTGTAATTGCTTGGGAATGCGGTTCTGGGCACAATACCCCAGAGAAGCTGCTTTATGAGGCTCCTCATGCTACTGAAGAATGCCGTGAAAACCCCAATCCCAGATGTCTGGCTCCGAACCAGGGAACTTGGCTGGCCTGCCGAGATTTCCATGGCGCTGCTGCGGCGTTGTGCTTATGTAACGGCGGCACTCACAAAGGGACACTGTAAAACAGTCACCGCTGCCTTGGGCCAGCTCCCCAAGCAGGGAACGAGTGCTCTGGCTCTCGGCAGCACCCTTCACACCCCACACTGCACCTGGAGAGACATTCAGCACTCGTGCTTAAGTTTTGCCCAAGTGAAACCACAAAGGAACCTCCTGTCCACAGGAGGAGCATCCTAAAACAGGACAGGGTCAATAAATGCCACTGCTGCCAGCGTAGTGCCCAGATGTGCCAAACTCGTGACAGTTTGGGCAGCGTGGATGGGTCCTCCCTCGTGGGGGTCAGGGTCATGGGGGCAGCCCATCGCTCTCCATGACAAGAGATCAACTTCATGTTACACTGAGGAAAACCACATTATGGGTGAGCTCTTTGGCATCATGGAGGCAAGTAACAATAACCTTCTTAGAACAGAGAAACAGGTCAGAAAATAGCTTCAGAACTGCAGTGAGAGAATTACTCATGCACTGACACCCCCAGTAATGGGCAACCAAATGACACGGTGGAATTATCCGTGTTAACATTTCTCACGTGGCTTAGAGCACTTAGAGCATGATTTGGACCAAAGCCATGTCTTCCAGTTTCTGCCTGAACTGGAAGGGATGACCAAGGGCAACGAGAGGTGACATCACCAGAAAAGCACTGATTTTCCCGCAGCAAGTTGTCACCCTGTAAGAATCCTATTCCAGCCTGACTGTCCAGGACAACCGAACATAGACTGTGTGATATTCTCTGGCAGAACTCAGGAGAGTGCTGCTACAGGAACTGCAATACCCAGGGTGTCTACAGCCGCAGTGCTTCAGTGCCAGAAGCACTCTAGGAACAGCAAATAAACACAGTGGAGCCTCTCAGTGAGACTGCCAAGCTCAGAAAGCCAGCACTCTGTGTCATCAATGGAGCCAGGCAGCACCAGGATAACTTCCACTGCATCCCCAGGATGCTTTGGCACACCTGGAGAGACGGAACTGCTGGCCACCGCTAAGAAAAAGATTTTTCTGAGTTCAGCACATCTTCTGCTGCCATTGTTTTTGTCACCTAACACAACCCACATAAGAAACGCTGATGCGTCACAAGCACCACGTGTCATCTGCAACAGGCACGGGCTCTCCAAGCCACTGCTTTCTGGCCCCAAAATGGACCTCCTCAGCAGCATGGGAGGGAAAGGAGCTCTCCCGGCTCAGGGGGTGAAACCAACCTCCCCAAGCCATCCCCATTGTCCCACTGGGCAGGAGCACTGCAACCCCTGCCAAGGACAGAGGAAAAGGAGAAAGTAGAATTGCCAGAGAAAAGGAGGCAGGGAAAGTCCTTAGCCAGAGGCTCCAGACCACAGGAGATTCACCTCTTTACTCACTGGAGACAAAGCTGAATTTTCCTCGTTTGTCAGCTCGGGTCCCACCGTCACATCCCTCCTTCCCCCTAAGGGGGTTACAGACAAGAACGTTTTCTGCGAGTGACACCCCTGGCGTTTGACAGATTGTCCTTCTGCGAGAGGGAAATGGAGGATCGGGTTGCTAAAAGCATCAGCCTGCTTATCAATCTACGAGCAGCATCTTTAAAGGTCACAAGTGGGAAAAAAAATAAAAAATCAGCGACTCATTCTAATTCCTCGCAAACAGGAGCTCGTTTTTCACAAATCCACCCTGCCGTGCTGGGTAACGTGACCTTTCACTTACAAAGAGAACAGCCGATTTCTGTCTCTCATGCGTTACCCTCCCTTATTTTTCATAAATTAGACACAGGCTTTGTACCATCCTAACAGGTTTTCCCAGCAGTTCCCGAAAGCTGCTAAAGCCATTCTGGTTTTGGCCCTGCTGAGGGTGTGGAGCCCATGCAACGGGCAAACAGGGAAAAGCAAAAGTTCAACAAAAATGGTGCCTGTAACCACAGGAGTGCTGGATGCCAATTCAATCTGCAACTTTGCAAGCACGTTACCAGGATGACACTGGCCTCTCAGAATGGGAATTTTTAATGGTATCTGGTGTATATAAAGACAATACAAAGCAAGAAAACCTGAGAACAAGAACATGACCTGTCATCTCAAAACCTTTCAGTTTCTCAACATCTCCAAAAATTCAAATCAAAACTGGAGTCAAGCTGGAAAACATATGGAAGTGGAGCTGAGTACAACCTGAAGGACAGGGCTAAGGACAGGGCTCCTTGTGGAGCCCTCAGGGGAAATCAGTTCTTGTCCGTTTTTAGCTACTCCAGACTGTCAAACACAAAAGCCACATTAGGGCTGAGGGTGCTGCCCTATGCTCTCACCCAAGAAGGCAAAGGAACAGAGGCATCACCTCCTACAACACAGTACACCCACAAAGAGGTTTAACAGGATTCGCTTGGAAAGCCATGTTATTTAACACAATCGTTACATTTTGGCAGCTACAGAAGTTGGCAATAAGAAAGGGAGGTTGATCTTCAACTCCTTTACTTACTCATAAGGATCTTCATTGCTTGCGCGCTCTTTGCCTACCCGCTTGCAAGGCTTCAGCTCTTGCAGGAGCAGAACACACGACATTTACCACGGCTGCTCTGCAATTATCTCTGATTTCAGCTGAAGGTATCTGAAATGTCAGATTGGGATTCCACCCACACCCATTGCTGCCCAACTTCATTTTGGCCAGAAACGCTCTCACATCTCCAGCCTGCCTGGCAAGTCCTCCTGCCTGACAGATCAGCTTAAGAAATGGTTCATACTTTCCTAGAAACCAACCTTCAGCCTGGAGATGACCAAAATGTGCTCCCAAGGCATGAGAACTGTCACTGTTCCCTGGAAAGCTTTTGATCCCAGGTCGCTGTAGGCCAGTCTGGACAGTGGGGGAGCATTTGAAGCAAAGCTCCAGCTCTTCATCTCACACGTGTAAGAGAGAACAAAGGGAAGACCACGCCGGTCCCCCACAGGTTCTGCCAACAAGCAGATTCTGTAAAAATACGCCGTATTCCTCCTATAACCAAAAATGGGAAGCTAGTAGCAGCCTGCCCGCAGTTCTGCTCGCGGAGGAGGGCGGTGAGTGGGTTCTGCTGAGCCATCAGGACCAACACCATTGGAGTGTTGACGAGCGACGCGATTACAGCCCAAGGCAGCACGTAAGTGACTGTGGGAGGGGAACAGCCACATTTGCATGGAGTTGTGGGAGCTCTCGAAGGGGATCTGGCAGATAACTGTGATTCTTTCCACCCTCAGTCTTCTGGAGGTGACTCAAAGATGAGTCAAGGACTGCGGGCAGAGGTGAGCACGTAAAGACCACGCTCGGGCTGAGACAGACCAGCGACATCAGCATCTTCCCCAAGTCATTGAGTGACCTCGATTCCAGAGCTAATGTTGTTCCATATGTCCACGAATTATCGATCTCAGTTGCTGTATCAATAGCAGGAGGCAGAGCAGATCACAGACAATCCACCCTGCATGAAAGCAATGCTGGAAAACTCAGTACAGCAAAAGGAAAAGCCTCGTTTTACAGATTTCAGTTTAGTTGTGTGTTGCCAGCAACTCCCTTCATCCATATCGTTATCACCTGTATTTTATATCAGCTCCGTGCTTTTAATCCTAACTTTGTCTGGAAAATATTTCTGAGAGCAGCCTTTGTTTGCCACCCACCACTGCAAGGCTGCTGCCAGCTCCCATAGCGGCACCACCGACAGCATGTGCCAGATGAAGAGAATGGTATGTACCTGTCAGTCTTTGTCAGAGCAGCTATTTCTGGCTTGGGTTTACATGTACAGCCTCCTGCAAGCTGCTTGAAATCTCCATTTTAGAGGGCTCTGATGCTACCTGAATGCTGGCAGGTATTGGCATACTGACAGCAAGCGGCCAGCACTGCGGTGTCCACGCTCAGGTTGCAAAGGGCTGACTACAATGCTCAGCTCACGGCTCATTTCTTCATAGATTTAATTAACTCAAAAGCCTTTCGTCTTCACACTTGCAAAAAAGTATTTTCCATCTTAAACTAGGGATAATGAGGGCGGTAGGGCTAAATCTCCAATCGATGTACAGACACCGCAACGCTTACGAAGAACTGATGAGATACCAAATAAAAATGCTCTTTTGTGTTCATCAGCCCCATTACACTCTGATGTTTCATCCTCTCTTGTGCTTCAGAGCTCCAGCATAACTGTCTGTCCCAGGGAAGCCTTTTGGACCACAGTTTTTGATGTACCTGCCTGAAACGTGGCCTTGAATGACTAAATACTGCACGGAGAAACACAACTGCACCCCAATGCCTGTTCAGAGAAGGTCCAAGGATGAACATCTACCACAGACTGCTCCTGGCTGCTGCTGAGGCTCAGCCTGCTCTGGCTACAAAAATAAAAATGGAAAATACTAAAGATTTGGGAACCAGCCTTTCTGATGGATGTGATGCCCAGCACCGGGACACACTCACCACAACCTTCCCAGGATGATTCTCATCTGAAGATGGAAACAGACTCCTGTCTGGAATTAGTAACACAATAAAACAAGCAGAGGGAAAACCTGCTTTCACATTTTAGCATAGGCAAAGCATGCAGAAGGATTTAAACCCAGCCGAGACACCTGTGCTACAAACCTGGGGAAAACCTCTGAGGACGAAGCTTCCACTTTACAGGACTCAGCTTGTGTCCACCCGAGCAGGTCCCACAGCTCACACATGGCCCCGCCAGGCTCCATGTCAGCTCCTATTTGGAGGAGGGCTCCTGCACACAGATGCCTCACACTCAAAGTCCACTCCAGCTGTGGCACTTCCCGGAGGAGGACCCAGGGACACAGAGAGCATCCCAGCCCCAGGACAGCTCAGCTGAGCACCAGCCCCTGGAACGCTGCCTTGAAGGTACCAGCAGCTGCCACCACAGCACTGAGCAAACACAGCATAATGAACAAAAGAGATATTCAAAAGCTCATCTCTTCATTGTGCACAAGGAGGAGGGTGACCACAGCAGTGCTGGGGTCATGCAGATCACGGGTAACACAGGCACTGCCAGTACAATTTGGGGTTGCTGCAGTTTCCACTTGGGCAAATGCCTTCACAAAGTTCCCACCCTGGGAAAAGTAATGGATTCTGCTTTTCTCAGTACAATAGTAAAGAAGTAATAATGCTCTGCTCCATTTGCACAAGAGTTACTCCTCTTCAGTAACGGCTACAAACTCCGATCCTTCCCACAATTCGCCAGCTCATCTGCACCAGCATCATTTCGGGATGAAAGCTGCAAAGGTGAAAGAGTTTCCCAACTGAAATCATCAGAGTGGCCTCGAAAATAGCACCGTGCTCCCTCCTGCAGCCAGCAAAGAGCCTCAAAAGGCATTTGCTGCACGTGGACTCTTTGAATCCAGTGACTTCCCTTTTCATTACCTCGAGTACACTGAGCAGCAAAAGAAAAGTCTTCCAAAGGCAGTAAAATAAAGTTCAGAGGGAGGTGCTGGATGATTTTTAGTGCTCAAATCAGATGTTCCAATACTGGAGCTGGAACATCCTAAAAGTAATTTAAAGAGTTTTTTCTCCCATGCTCCCAGAAAGGCCAGAGGCCACTGTAGAGGGGCACAGCTGACATCCCTCAGAGTACACATTAACAGCTCATCACATATATTTTTTTTAAGTTATATGACACCAGGAATGGCTGAAAGCCATTATAGGTGTGTAGAGAACCCATCAGTATGTACAGCAGGTGCTGTTGAAAGCCAGGAACTCCCTGGTTTCCATCTGGAGGAGAGCTTTAAGACAGGCTGTTAGAGAACTACTCCACCTTTCTGCAGCAGCCGGGTATCTGGGACAGCGGGGGACCGGCAGCTGCAGGCTCTGCCAGCCCCCAAATGCCCAGTTCCTGGAGCCATTAATCCCAGGAACGTCAGCAGCTTGCACAGGGATATTTTATGCTTCACACTATCCCAGCTGGGACTGCTCTTGCAGCCCTCAACACCACAGAGTGTTTATGAGCTGGAAAAGGATTCACCTGCTGGTCTGAAACTGGAGGGCAGCAACAACAAAGAATAAAAGATGAAGCCAAGTTCCCGTGGCTGAGGTGGGAGCAGGTGCCACCAGGGGAACATGGAGGCTGTTGTGGCTTCTTGTTCCCTCCCACAGGGAGGGAAGAGCCCACTGGGCAGTGACACAGGGCACACACGCTCAACAGATAATCAGGTTTGAGCATCCTTCTCCCACTGAAGCCAAACAAGGGACTCCAGGGTGAGAAAACAGGGATCAGAGGATCCCTGGAGTGGGGGAACCATCCTCAGCATGGCAACCCCCTGCTGGGAACATCCCCCCGCACCAAGCGGCGTCAGGGAGCCTTTCATCAGGGATACACCAGATAAAAGCTCCGCTTCTATAGGAGAGTGACCGAATCTACAGGGATATTCTGTGCAAATCGTCTGGTTAGAATAATAAATAGCGGCTTCGCCTTATAATGTCGGCCGCGCACAACACGCTCATTTGTGATCCGAGGCTCCGATTTAAGGGAGGAAGAAAGGATCCTCACCTGCCTGGAGATAAACTTAAGTAAATAATGTTTGCCATCAACTCCAAATGAAGAATGACAGTTAAATTTTATAATCATCTTCACAGCTCCAGGACTTACTTTATATTTTCTCAGGCTCATGACCCAGGGGTTGTCATAGCAACTAGGAAATCCTACCTTATCAGCCTCTTACATTTACATTCCTTACGGCTGCTTCCCTTTATGAATTAAATCCATCACGGTCTTCTATTCTCCAAATAAGAAGTTCTTAGGATTATCTCGCAGAAACAAGGATCAAATGCTTTGATTGAAACACTATGCAAAAGCTAATTCACTGGTGGTTTTCTATAAGGGAAGATTGACTGTGCTACAAATAAATGGCTCCCATCCAAGTGTGCAGTTGGCAGCCGCTCGCAAAAAAAAGTTGGGAGAGCAAACACTGATTCTGCAGCGTGTTCATGTCGCTGGAGAACATTTCTACATCTGGACAGCAAGAAGGGCACCTGCTCAGCCAGGCAGTCTCTTCATTTACAGAATGTAACAAAGATTCAGAGCTCCAGAAGAGGAAATTTAAACAGTCCACCAAACAAACGTGTCCATCCAGCACAGGACAGATTCTGGTCACTGACCAGAGCCTGTATACTCCAGCAGCACACACCAAGAAATATCAAGGTGATTGCATGTCTGTGTTGGCTTACAGACCCCAGGACCATCAGTCTGGGTATCTATTCATCTGCACTATGGACATACAAACAGCACTTGAGGTCAAAGACAAGATGTCATTCATGAGCAAACAGCATCAAGTCCCATAATACATAGTTACGTATGTGTATTTGGACGGGGGTTGATACCATTTAATCGCTTAAATTCGATTTTTCCACATGCAGTGGGCCCAGTTCAGTATCCACAGGGAGCAGCAGCAACAATGCTCATCTCTGCCCTAAACAACACAAAAATAAAATAAACTTTAATTCCCAGAATGTTTTCTGCAGGAGTCTCTTGATTAACAGAACTCCTATAAACTGTAATGAATTTCAGAAAGGCAACTTTGCAGTTACAGACCTACAGGCATCGAGAGTTTAATTTACTTAATGTACTTTTTACTCATTACTGGTCCTCCACGAGAAGCTGATCACCAACTTGCAGAGTGCATTGCTTAATTATCCATGCTGCACTTCTTCAGATGAGAACTATTGGAGCTGCCTGTCAATACGGCAGGCTGGGATCGATTGATGCAGCCAGAGCCATGCCGCTGGAATGCCAAAGACCGGTAACGGCCCCGTGCCGTCGTGCCGCAAGACCTGTGGAGTATGCATGGAGCAAAACAATCAGAAACTCATCTCCCAGTCTGAAAATCCTCTCTGTTCCCAGCGATGGTATCAGCTGCATTCACACACAGCTGGCAGCCCCCAGGACTCTTCTTCATGCGCTGTACAACTCACCCAGAGCAAACAGCTCCTCAACACCTTGTCTGGGCAGCCTGCAGCCAGCAGTACCTGTGTTTTTGCTTTATCTCTGTCCTCCATACAGGGAGGAATGGAAATGTGCATTCCAGTCTGTGCCAGCTCCCTCAGTCCCCCAGACAACAGGTCCTAAGTCAGAACTGGTCCCTCAAGAGGTCTGCTCACCTACATCTACCTGCTGATGCTGAGATTCAGAACAGCACATTTATCACATCAATGTCAGCAACTCAAACAAATCACGGTTCCTTTGGCGGAAGCGAACACAGAGAAAATCTGCATTTCCAAGAAGAAAAGGCCCTGGCAAGCTCCAAGACTGACACGGGGTGCCATTCTGCAAGGAGATCTCCCCATCCAGACTGAAACTCTGTCCACAGATTTGACATCTCACCCCTCCCTCTCAGCAACAGTAGCACTGCTGATTTCAGAAGAGCTATGACAGCCTGAAGGATGGTTGGGGATCTGTGCCTTTGGAGCCACATTCCAAGGATGGTGCCCAGCGACTCGCCTTTGGTCTGAGGTGTGGTGGTGTGAACCTGGGACAGACACTGGGTGGGAGAGACCTGACCCACCTGAGGGCAGAGCGAGGGCAGGGCTGGATGTGCCAGCGGCAGCCTCCGTCTGCACGCCTCCACCGGAATATTCACAATCAGCGGATCAATAGTTCATTATATAATGTGATAAAAGGTAATCCACTGTTTGAAGTCAAAGCTTAAACAAACTCCACTCAGTTACACCACCGTGAGGTCATCCTGAGCTCAAGACGCCCAGCAAAAGGTAGGAAGAGGCAGTGGGAAGCAACAGAGACATTCCTGCTCAAAACTTTCCTGCCCCTGCGGAACAGAAACTGTTCACAGCTCCGAGTTAAGCCAGAAGCCCTTCATAAAGGGACACTAATTCAATGTGAAGTAACATAAGTCAATATTCTTGTTTCCCCTTTCATCCTTTCAGCCAATATAAACTAATACAAATGATAATGACACAGCACCCATGACCCCTCCAACAAGCTCCTCCTGTTGGCAGTTTGGTGTTTTCTTTAAGCAGATGATTCAATTTGAGTGAAAATTAACTCTGGGCAGAGGAAGTTCAGAGCTGCTGATACGCCCCAAACAGCAACATCACGTGTAGCACCACTTTTTGGGACTATATACTGGATTTTCATTCCCAGCTGGATGCTTTGCTTGAGCAGCCCAGGCTGGAACTCAAGTACACAGCAGGGACACAAAGCTGATTCTGAAGGGATCAGATCAGCCTTGCTGCCATTTCAGGACCATTTACCAAAGGTGTGTCAGAGCTGGGAATATGAAAGGCACTGAAGCAACCAGACTCTGAAGTCCCAGATTGTGAGAGGCAAATGCAGCCTGCACTTTCTCATCTCCTCATCTGTCCCAAGCCAAGAGGAGGGGCTTAAAAAGGTAAATATCTACACTGAAAATTGTCTTCACATTCCCAACCACCTCAGTGGCACCGTAAGAGCTGACAAAAATGCACGTGAAAGGGAAAATCAAACCTCCCACCTTCACCGGCTTCCTCCGAGCATCACAAATGCTTTAGCAAAGCTGGTGGCCACAACAGGGGCTTGTTCTTTGCATAAAAGGCCACAACAGCGCACAAGAAACCCCGCTGATAGTTAAAAGGCACAGATCCAAGGTCAGCCAGGCTGGGAGCCAAGGCTCTGGCAATAAACCGCCAGATCTGTTCTGAAGTGGGGAAAGTAAAAGACCTTTTAATTGTAGAGCTCTAGAAGGCTTCCATGCTAATTTAACACTCACCTTGAAAGGCGAGCTCTCTGCAGACCCTCCGCAGAGCGCGGAGGATGGGGAAGACCACTGTCAGGAAGGAGGAGTGCTTCTCCCCTATGTTTAACTGTGTGATACTCAAGATTGTAAGAGAAAGGCCACCAAACTGATGTCCCAAAGCCAGCCATCATGAAGACAGCCTGCCCGAAGCTCCTACAAGCCTGCCTGTGCCTTCACACCCCACCCCATCCATTCTCACCACGAGCATCAATCCTACACCTGAGGATCTGTACGTACAAAAATAGTCACTGTGGGAGAGGCTTTGTTCGTAAACCGAGTGAGAAAGTTCATTGCACGATAAAAATTC
Source organism: Oxyruncus cristatus (assembly GCA_013399855.1). NCBI lineage: Eukaryota > Metazoa > Chordata > Aves > Passeriformes > Cotingidae > Oxyruncus > Oxyruncus cristatus. Next base: position 2,524,703 of record VXAY01004698.1, on the reverse strand, counting down.
CAACCGTGCCACCGAGATGTAAATTGCCTCCGTACCCAGAGCTGACATCTTAAACAGTTTAATTTAGGTACCGCTCTCAGCAGCGTTGGGCGTCTGCAACAGAAACAGATGCCTTGAATCATTTCAAAGTATGCTCCTGTCAGAAATGTCCTTTCTGACACCAAAATCAATTTCCTTCTCCTTTACTAACTACTTTTCCAAAAATAGAAGGGGAAAAGTTGCCTCATTTTATCTATTGTGAGCGGCACAAGACGAGCTTTAAGCTCCAAGGAAGAAGATGGCAGCGCGCGGCACGTGCGGCTGCGGTAATTAGTGCTATTTTGATAGAGCAACTGGCAACGAGAATGAACCTGATCCATCTTCATTATGGAGATCTATAAAACCTTTGACAAGCCTCGTGTAGAGGCAGACAGGCTGCTTCCTTGCATCCACACCGGCATTCCCGTACTGGCGGCAGGATCCACGGCGGCAGCAGGAACACAGCCCTCTGAGCCCTCTCCCTCTTCTCGCACACTTCATGGAGCTCCGTTTGACCAAACAGAATGCATGGGGCTGGAATTATTTCTCACTGATGGTCAGATGAACACCTCAGCACTCCCCAAGACCTCGCTGTGCATATTTGAGCAGCCATTGTAAATCACGGCTCTTCAGCAGGCTGCAAAACCCATTAAAACAAGAGGCACTGCTACCCAGCGATGTGCTGGGCACAGCAACATTCCTCCACCTCCAACGTGATGCACCAATGAAAACCTTTCTTTGCTCTGCAGAAGGCCGGCTGCTGCTGTGGCAGCCCCCTCCCGTCCCACGGCTGTGGAGCAAAGGGATAGGGACAAGCACCATCACTCCTCCTCCATGGACAAAACATTCCCTGCATGCAGTCAAGCTGCTACACGGCACCTCGACCCACCAGCAGCCTCCCTGTTCTTCAGCACATCTAAAATCTGCCCCCTTCCCATCTTCACACAAGTTCCCCCCAGCTCACTCCTACTGGTATGAGCTGATGGCCCTGACCTCGTGGGTAAAGCCCTTCAGCAGCTGTCCATGGAACAGCACTCCTGGGAATTTGTCTTGCTTCGTGCCTACCAGGCACCCAAACATCAGCAGGGTGACTGGTACCTGGAGTTCTTGGGAAAGCCAACCTTCTCTTGGGGACAATGACAGCCCCAAGCCCGCTCCTTCTCCCATGCTGGAAAACCTGGATTACCCACAAAGAGGTAAGAGCCATAACTATCGAGGGTTTGGGTCACACAGAAAACACAGGAGGCTCCTGAAAGCGACTTCCTGAGAACACCAGCACTGGCAGCATTACATGGGCTAGTGGTGGACTTGGCAGTGCTGGGGAAATGGTCTTTTCCAACCTAAACAATTCCATATGATTCTATGATATTGGCTTCAGGAAGCCCTCACAGATCCTCAGCCCATGGACAATACGTCCATCACCAGCTGCTCCCTCCAGCACTTTAAAATGCTCCATTAGTTTAACTCCTACCCCTGAACACACCAAAGTATTTCCAACACTGCTTCCCTACAAACACATTGTGCCAGGCTCTACAGCCAATGCTCCATCTACACTCAAACATGCAAACAGGGCAGCATTTCCCAATATTATCTTTTTTAACCCACACAAGGAAAAATCTGTGGGGGTTTGTGTTCTAAAAGGAAACACGATGTGGAAAAACAAGCTCAAAACACGTAAAGCGACAAAACTACGGCCCAAATAAATTCATATTCCTGACAAATGGCTTCAGAGGTTCAGAACCACACGATGGATCAGCTGGGTAAGGGCATCTGCATATCCCATTAACGCGGCCGGGAAAAGGGGCCCTCGGCAGCCGCGAGCCACAGCGCTCGCCATCATATTTTAAGTTTATTTTTCCTTGTCTGACCAGATCCCGCAGGGCAGGGGGCTAATGACGGCACTTCATCACCGGTAGCGGCGGGTATTTACATCCATCCTGCGCCGCGACAGCTGTGCCACCGCGGCCCCGCCAGCCCAGCGCCGGGTACGGGGCCGCGGGACGGAGCGCCCTGCAGCCATTCCTCACCGAGCGCCTTCATTAACAAAGTGCCCTTAATTACAGCCGTAATTGCAAAATTATTCCATGGCAGCAATCATTCTTCTGAGCCCAATCCAGGCTATTTAAGCGGGACATTGTCTGAGAACATGGCGCCAAGCCAACTCATCTACATCCCAGGATTCTCATTGTGTTGCGCAGTTCCAAAATGGAAGCACCCGGGATGGCAGCTCGGGGCGGGGGGAGTGCTCCCTGTTGTCCATGGGGGTCCCAAGCCTCAGCACGGGACCCTGTGGACAGAGCCCTGGCATGGGACACCACATCTCATCACAGGCAACCACCCTGTGACACAGGAAACAAGGAACCAGCTCATGAAACCAATGGAAAGGTCAAGAAGGTAGCAGGACCTTCAAAATCCAAACTTGGAGCTTTCCAGCAAAATTGTTGGTTTTCCAAGTTCACTGTTTAAAGGATGATCCTAGATCTCCTTGTAACAGCTTAAGATCAAGACAAATGGGAGATTTTCTCCAAAAAAGACTAAAGCTTTGTTAAAATCTCCTCATAGATCATCCTTGTAACAACTTTACAGCCAGGAAGTGAATCTATTTCATTTTGATCATTTCAAATTCTCCATTAATGAGAAAAATTGAGCTGTATTAGTCAGTGATCTGAAATACTGAGCAACCACAAGTTCAGGGCGAGGCTGAGAGCAATTCCCATCTCTGGCAGGTTAGTGGCAGGAGAAGAGGAAGGTGATGATGTGCCAGTGGGAGAAGTCTCAACTTGAGTGTTTTAAACCGAAAGAGACAGGATTAGATGGGATTTTGGGAAGAAATTCTTCCCTGTGAGGATGGTGAGGCCCTGGCACAGGTTGCCCAGAGAACCTGTGGCTGCCCCATCCCTGGAAGTGTCCAAGACCAGGTGGGAAGGGGCTTGAAGCAATCTGGGAGAGCAGGTGGCATCCCTGTCCATGGCATGAGGGTGGGATGAGATGATCTTTAAAGTCCCTTCTAATCCAACCCATTCTGTGATTCACTGCCTGGACCCTGCTTCAAGAGCCAGGGACTGGCCAGGTTTGCTCAATTAATTCCACGCTCTTCCTTGCTTCTGTTGCTTTCTAATGTTTTGTGAAGTAACTCTGGCAGCTACCAGCGTGCAGAGAAACACCTAGCATAGAGAAATGCATGTAAAGTTCTCATGTAATGGAGGGGGGGGGGAAATCAAACAGCAAATCAACCTGCCATGACCTCAGCTCCTCCTGGCTTCCTGAGTCCTACATACCAACCACGTTACAATGCATTTTTAACGCCTGACCTGGTTATGTATATGCAAATATTGGAACAACACTCTCTCCGATGCTCTGGGTGTACCTGACCCGTGGAGACAGGAGATGGCTGCTGGTTTGGATTTCCTGGCCATCGTGTTCCTCAGCCCCTCCTTGCTGTGCTGCCACCAACGCCATCTCATCAGGCAGGTGATTCCTACAGAGAGTTGTTTCTAAAGCCTGAATGCTGGGGTTTGGGGTTTTTTTTTGAATCCATATAATTTTGGAAATTCTAGGGTAATTTTGGAAATTCTAGGGTAATTTGTTTGTCAATTTTATTGGAAGAACATATCACAGACCCGCCTCTGCTCAGGGCAGTTGATACAAGAACATTTCCCTGCAGAATCTCATACTTGGAAACTGCAGAGGGATGTGAGGGGGTGCAGTGACTCCACTCTAACACCCAGACACAGCCAAGCTGCACCAAGGGCAGCTTGGCCAATGCCACACAAGCACCTTGGTCAAACAGAGCAGAAAACATTGGCACCCACATCATGAAACCCTGCAGCAAGAGCCAAGGTGCAGGTGCCCAGTGGACAGTGTGACTGATGACGGACACACAGCTACCAACACCAATATATTTATGACCACGGTGTTACTGCACTTCTCAGTCAACGCAGAGACATTCAATAATCACCTAGAAAAGCACCATCTGTTATGCCTTATAGCTTAATTAAACTAAAATACAGAACTCCTAAATTCTCCCAGCTCATAAAGATAAAGGTCATCCCACAGCTTTACCGTCAGGTACCCTGTACAGAAAATGCAGAGGTTGGAATTTCTCTCACCCAGACATCACTCAAATGTGGCACCATCCGCCTGACACACACAAACATAATTCCAGCAGCGTGACACCGGATCAGTGTGTGACTGTGGGACTGACAGCCAGAGCAGATGGACACTCCTTTGGCACAAGTGTGTTGCCATGGGGTGGGCAACCGCTCCCCACCACCCAGACCCCCTCCTCATTCTGGCCCTGAGCACCTGGAGAACACTGCTCCAAAGACCTGAAACACCAGGACCAAGGACTGCGCCGATCAGCAATATCCTGCTGAAACCTTTTGCCCAGGCTCTCCTGCTGGCTGTTGTCCCATGGATGTGCCTGTAACAACGATGACACCGATATCTGAAAGTGCCCAGCACCTCAGTGTGCCCCATCCTGCAGGCCCTCCACACTGGGATGTCCCAGACAGAGGTGTGTTATACCGGAAAACCATCCGGATACTCACATAAGAACAATCTCTGTGCCCCCAGAGGGGAGCAACAGCTGCAGGGCAGCACCAGGGGGGAAGTGACAGAGCTGCCTGTCATTTGGGGAGTGAAATGGGAACTCAAGGGTTCCCTGTGGAGAAGCCATGGAGGAGTCACCTCTGCTCTGTTTTTTTTCTCTTCTGCATTCACATGCACAGAAGAGGGAAACAGAACTGTAATCTGGAACAGGTATGGTGTCATCCAGCCTCCACCCCACTGCAGGCACTGCCAGTGCCCCTGCACCGGTTGGAAGCATGTCAACGGGAAGTTCTAGCCCTTTCCCTCCCCTGAAGTCCCTGCCCAGCCTGCCTGGTGTGCCAGTGTGGATACCGATCCTGGTCTGCTTCTCCCATGCCACTCACTGGCCAATGACTCCAGATAGACCCCGCTCAACACTGCACTCTCCCCAAAGCTGTGATTCCCCAAACCTTCCTGCACCATTACTGTGCTCTCCTCAAAGATCTGCTTTGTCTTTCAACATGAACCCCAGCAGGAGCCTCACTAACACCAACCAAAATTCAATTATTGGCTTGACAGCTTTCACGCGTTTCCTTGTCGAGGCCTGGGTACAAGGAACAGGGAATTAAAAGCTGTCTGAGAAGTACAAAGCTTCAAGTACAAAGCTTCAAGCTGCCACGGCACCTTCAGGAGCACAGCCACATGCTGGACAGAGACAGATGAGATGCTCCTCCGAAAGACGAGCACTAGTGGAGGGTGTTTTGTGATTATGGGGGGTTTTCTTGCTTCCTGCTTCCTGTAGGTGGAAGCAAACTCCTTACTGAAAAGAGGACAGACAGGAAAACAGCTGAAAGGTACCTGCAGCAGCTGCCAGAGAAGTGCCCGTGCATCTCTCCTGCAGTGTGATGGCTCCTGCAGTGGAGCACCCTACACTGCTGCCACCTGCCCCCCAAAAACAGCTCCCAGCACAAGGGGCTTGCACAGCCCCATACATTGGTGCACCAGCCCCAACTGCCCTAAATAGGTGGCTGCCCCACACCCCTCACTGCAGAACACCCTGAAGGGCTTTTCTGCCTCACCAGGCCATGGGCACCTGGGCAGATGCCATTTACTCACTCGCCCATCTTTTGCCTCCCTGAGATTTTCAGGGCCCAATGAGCACTGCCCAGTCTGCATAGGGGTGTCCTGCCCTCACTCCCTGGCCCCTGGCATGGACTGGCTTTCGTCAGTAACAACATCCCATCCACCAGCCCCGTCCTCCAGCTGCACCAGACCATCAGCACTTGGGTACAGAGGAGCAGGCTCCAACACAGGGATGTTACCAAACCGCCGGGATCGAGGGCTCCTTCCCCTCAGAGGCAATCAGCTGGCTGTGAGCACCCCCACAGCGCTCTAATGAGCTGCCTAACCTTGGCCCTCTTCTCCACCCAGGCTTTAAAATTTAAAGCTCCAGCCAGCTCAACATGAATAGATGAGCAAAAACATCACACTGCTCTCAGTGTAGGTGCAGTGCTTTATATCTTCATTAATATTTCAGTCTCTCCCATCTCCTCCTTCTCCTGCAACTGGCCTGGTTTTATTTATATCCGCAGGATACCACTCTTACTTCTTCCAAGTTCTTGTTTGCTTGGAGAAAGGCTCCCTGCTGAGAGACTGCGCCTTCCTGGCACTGCCTCCATGTTCCGGCACAGGGAGAACTCCGGCCCTGAGGCCACTGGGACCGATGTGGTGCCTGTGCCCCCACACGTATCTGCCCCAAATCAGTGACATGTGGGGTGGCAGAACAGCAGTGTGGGTCAGCCCAAACCCAAGGGCAGATCCAGGTATTCAACTTCGTCCTCCACACACCGAGGCCCATGGGACGGGATAGCACCATGGCAGCCTCTGAGCCCTGTGGTCAGTCAATACTTTTCTGACTTGATTATGAGGAAATTGAATTATAGAAATAATTCATTAAATATCTTTTTAAGCCTATTAATATTAATATCAATTCCGCCTCTTATGTGCCTGGCATTTAAAAATCCATCTTAAAATCTCAAACTAATTTATGATTTGCATCTAGAATACAAATTAGTGAGCAAGACTCCCCGCTCTCTATTTTGCCTGGCACCCATATCTGCCCAGTTACTCTTAGATGTCACTCGGTGACACTCACAGAAGATGAATATTCAAAGCGAGCTCTCGCCTGCAAATGTTTTACAGCTTTCCGACCACTGCATTTGTTTAAAGCCGCAATTATACCGAGCAGCCAGTCCCTGCAAGACCAAAGTATTCTGTTTGTCTGCACGTCACCACATCACTCGCACACTGATACGGTTTCAAATTAATAATCAGAATTCTGTGCTGAGGGAAATAAGTGGTGTTCCAGGCGCGGGTGCATTTGCTTTTCTGTGTGTGTCAGACAGAACCTTTAAGGGAGGCAGTCAGAGATGCCACCACCTGCTTCCCGAGCGATAGCCTTGCCTTTTCTCCTTCTCTACTGAACTGCCTCAGATTTACAGGCATTCCGTTTATTTATTCTAAGAGCCACTTTTCCTGCAACCATCTCACACAACATACAGCTTCTTTTTAACCATCCAGAAGCCCAGGGAAAAATGAAAAAAATTATCTTTTCTGAGCAGCCATCCAACAAATGAAAGGCGAACAGAAAATTAGCATCGTTTAAACACTGGTACATCAAGAAGGACAATTGGGAGGGGCTTCTCATGCTGGCCAGGCTCTCCAGTGCATGCCCAGAGCCCTTGCCCAGGCTCTCTCAGAGGTCAATATTCCTTAGCTGGCACCAAAGAAAAGCTATTACTGGTCAAGGCCCTTCCCCTGACAATTCTCCATCTCACAAGCACTGGAGCAGAGATGCCGAATGGTGCACAAACCCAGCAGGATTATCCAAGTTCACGCCCTTTGCTCGCACGCCCATCTGATGGCAACTCTCGTTCAGTCCACATGATGACAAAATCGTGATGGAAGAACCTCCAGGCTGTGTTTTCTGAAGGCCACACCTGCACAAACAAGGAGGGGACCACAGGATGGTCACTCATCCTTAGAGAGAGCACATTGTTATTGTCTCTGCACAGGGAAGGAGCCTGCACCAGGTATGGCTGAGGGATGCTCAGCACTGATCCAGAGGCCCAGTGCTAATCCATGGCTGATGCTTCCACTCACTGGAAAGAGAACAAGGAAACCCACAGGTACCACATTTCCCCTGCTTTGGGGGCACTGGTGTCACAGTACGACTGAGCTGCTCCTCAGACCGCAGTTCCATATTTCAGACTTGGCTGTTTGGGAAACCACAGGCAGCTCTAATGCTCGGGCTTCCTTCCTTCCACCTCCGATGACTCATGAGCTCGTATCAAAATATTTTCTTTATAGCTGGCAAAATCTGAAGCCAAATTTTCCTTCTCTCTAACAAATGCAAGTGTAAGTGCTGCAGATGCAGTGAGCGAGTCGCCAGTGCCAGCTCTGCATTTCAGTCGAGCTGCTCCTCTCTCATCCAGCTCACAAACCAAAAGGATCACATGACATATTTTGAAGGGCAACACCCAATTAACATCATGCTAAATAAAACTTCTTTTCACGCAGAAAACACTGCACATCAGCAAACACATGGACCTTGCACCGATATAGCTTGGCTCACAATCAAGGCAGAAGAACACAAGCAGGAACATCGTGGGAGAAGCTGGATCTGCACCCTGAGCTCTGCGCTGACCACATCCACTGGCACCTTGGCAGAGAAGGAGAGGAGCCAGGCAGGAGAGCACGGAGCCAGCTCAGGACGAAGGGAAGAAGCCTATTCCCATCAGCATCACTGGCAATCCTTAAGACGTAGCTCCACAGCTTTGTGCCAAGTCATTCCGGATTCTGGATGTCCTTTCTGTGGCTCCTGTCCATACCAGTTAGCCAAGAAACAGCTAAGGAAGGCCCTTCTCTTTGTGACTTGTGCCTTAAACCAAACATCATTATCCTTCTGAACGAGCAGACACGCAGCTAAAAAAGATATTGCTGGAGAGGAGACTCAAACAGCAGTTTGCTATTTGCTTTATATAACAAGGCAAACCCAAGGCCCAACTTGGGGATGGTATCAGCGTCCGTGCCAGCACATGCTCTGCCCCAGAACTGCTCTGTGAGTGTTACCAGCACCCTACAGCATCCAAAACACAGGTGATGTCCCATCCCAGATGGGAGGCATCATCCCTGGTGGAGTATCCCTGATCAGAGCACTCCTGACAGACTGGCAGCCACCCTCCCTGTTCCAAGCGCCTGTCCTCCCTTCGGGGCCATCCTGGGGGATCCACCCACCTGCTGTACCTGCTGGATCCCTGCATTCTCATGCAGGAAAGGCAAAACAAGTCCCCAAAACAATCTTTATCTCATGGATTATTTCTCCTCCCATCTAAATGACACCACAACAAAAAGCTGCCAACAAAGTTCATCAACTGAGTTTCACGTTATGGCACCAACAAAAACAGAAAACAATTCTCTGTCTTCTTGTCATATTAAGTGTTTCAATATCTAAACTCAGTGTTCCCAATCTAAAAATTTATGAATTCAGTGAGAAGTTTGTGTAATATCTTGCCTTTCTATCCATGTACTAAGGAAAGAAATTACACCGGTCATTTGTCACGACCGTCATTCCAAAGATAAGTAACAACTGAAATAACTTTAACTTACCTTAAGAACTGCAGCTACCATAAAAAATAGCTGCATGCACAGGTTCTGTGCTGTAATAGGAGATTACTTTAATTTGATTGCTCAGAACAAAGGTAGTAGAGGACCTAAAAACCAGGGCCAATTTCTCACACTGCAGAGCCACTGCTATGTTTGGCTCATGAACGTTATCAGTGTGTAGCTAAAAAACACATCAACTGTGTAAGAAAATTTACAGATCTCATAACTTTCATCTAAACAGCTCTGAGGAAATGAGATTTAGGAAGAGGAAACTTGAGTTTCGATCCCAACTAGAAAACAGCACACACATCCCTTTGGTTTCAAAAGCAAAGGGCACAGGTAGCTGTTTTTAATAAGTAAAAAGCGGAATGGAACATGCAAATTACTGTTACTTAAGAAGAAAACTGCTGGGAGCATTTTAGCCCACCCAGGGAACCTGCTGGCATCCTGCAAACCCCAGAAGTGCCGTGTGCCCACTGTGCCCAGCTCAGCTCTGCCGTGCCCAGCTCAGTGCTGTGTAAAACTCACAGTATTTACACAGGTGCATTTGGTTCCAAGACAGACACGGGCAAGTTCAAGTGGCTACAGGAGGAGATAGCGGGACATCCAGTCCCATTCTTCAGGTGCATATTTAAGCCTAATAATAGAAATGCTCACTTGCCATCAAAGCAGCATTTCAACATTCAAGAGGGCTTAATTTCACAAGCGATGGGGGTTAGTTAATCCTGAGATGTCACCAATATCTCCTCATTAGACATGCACACCAACTGGTGCTGGAAGAAGGGCTGGAGAACAACGAACAGCCAGGCAGCAGAGGCAGGAGGAGCTCAGGGGCAATGCCAGTGGTTTGCCAGACAGAGCAGCCTGGTCAGATAGGGAACAGTTCATCAGGGTTTCTTTGGAACGGACCAGCCAGCTGTGAACAGTCTGTCACATGAAAGAGCTGACCGGCCACACACATCTCCAGACACTCAGCAGGACAAGGGTGGTTTGGGTGTCCCACCTCACACATCCCACACGTTTAACTGCCCTTTCCCAGGCACAAGTGGAAGCAGCTGTGATCTCTTCATTTGGAGCAGAGCCCACACCTATCAAGGGTCAATTAATCTGCTTGTCCAAATGCAGAGACAAGAGTTCAAATTAAATCTTGAGGCTCAACTGCCTTAAAAAATTCCTTCCCCCGAGGGCTCAGCTTCGAACAGCCATCGCAACTCAGCAAAATAATTAATCTCTGCTCAAACAGGGACTAAATGAGACTATGGGACTAAAATGAGTTGGGGAATGTCTGAGAAGGCTTCTCAGAGGAGTAGCAATGACCAGCACACACAGAGTCTGTCAACACTGCTGCTCACGGGTACCAGCTACAGAAGTTCCCCAGATCAGTGGCTCCATCCTGCACTGAGGGGTACAGAAAAACCACCTCTCTAAAGCACAAACAAGGCAGAAATGACAGGACAGGCAGAGAGAGCAGGGCACAGCCCGAGTCGGGGACACAGAGTCACCAGATTCACTTCTGGAAAAACATGCCATGCCAAGGGCTCACTTCATTAAAAAAACAGGTTTCTCGTCATCATCACTTTGCAAAACTTCACATCTAAAGCAGAAACCAAGGGCAAAACTAATCAAAAGGATATGGATGTTACGTTTGCAGTGGGGAGGGTGGGGGGGAAGGAGAGACGGGGGCTCCACTCCCAGCTAAATATAGTCTGATTTTCATCTGCCTTGAAAGTATCAGCACTCAGCAAGGAATAAAACAAGGTTAAAGAATGTGAAGTTGAAAGTGGATGTCTTCGTGTTTATCTACAAAAGCAGCACAACTTTTAAGAGCCTCATCCCAAGTGAGCGAGACGTTCTACTGCCAATTTGCATAGTAAACCCCCTCAGAGCAAGGCTCTGCCAGGATGCCCACAGCCTCCCTGTGCTTCCCAAACACCACCAGCAAGGCTCTTCCCCAGTGAAATCCTCCTGACACCTACGACACAAGCCTGCTTAACCAAATCAATTCATCCTCTGATGGTGGCTTGGTTTGTGACCTCCCAGTACGGTGCAAAGGCACTAAAATAAACACCAACAAGAAAAACTGCTCCCCGAGCCGTTTTGGGACTTTCAGGAAATTCAAGTCCCTGTCACTGGCTCACTGCAGTGCTTCCAGCACATCAGCACTGAGGAGCCAAGGAAACTCCACAAAGACTCGGGAAAGTTTTGCTCCACAGCTTCTCCCAACTTCGACAAGACAGGACTACATATGGCTACTATTTTCTCCACAGCGTGTCTCATACCACCATCTGAGAGAAACCCAAAAATCCCACATAAAATCTGTGGACAGGCTCTAAGTCGTGGTTAACCACCGAGGATCATCTCAAAAGGAAATCTCGGGGGATTTGGCAAAGCAGGCGGAGAACCACCAGGAATCAAAACAGGCTCGTGACTCATCTGTGGCATATAACTGGGGAGAGGTACCGTGTACAAGTGAAACAGTCCTGGAGCCTTAACGAGCTTGACTCAAGATAAGAATACCAGCACTTCTTTTCCGGAAAAATGACACCAGCTGCAATAAAGGTGCCCAAATAAAGAGGTTTCCTGCATTATCAATAAGTTCTACAAGTTTGTTAATAAAGGCTGCAGATTACCAGGCTGAAACCTGTCATTTACTAATCAAATTTAAGGGTCATTTTCCTCCTACAGACACAGGATGAATTATCAATTCCTGCATATCGCTGGTTGAGGAGCAGCCTCCAACGCTGCAGAAGATGGGATCTTGGAAGCTTCCCACCAGCAGCTCTTGGGGTAGTCACCACAGCTGACACTTTGGTGAGCCCAGGGTTTCATATCACAGCACCGAGGGGTCCACGACACTGATTTTCACTGTATGCTTTGATTTATTGCAAAACTGATGCAAAACACCAAGTGCCAAGAAGGAATTCCCCCACCTGCGTACTTCAACACTGCCATGTGTTTGGGAGTCATCAGGCTTTGGAGGTTGTTTTATTCCAGCCTCTAATGAGCATCCTGCCATTGTAAGACCAGGATTAACTCTCTCGGGCAGATGTCCCCGAGCAGATACTCATGAGCACTTCTGAGGAAAAGGGAAAGCAACTACTACACATGGATTTCTACAAAAATGCACAAAGAAATGCTTAACCAAGACTCTGCTGTAGCAAAGCCACTGTTCAGGGAAGCCCCAACGATGGTCTCAGCGCCGGTGTTTGTTCTCAGCGTATTAGATGAAAAGTTCCATGCTAATGTGACATTTTACTATCGCGAAGAAAGCCCAACACTAAAATTAGAACATAAATCAGGCACAAATACTCTTCCAGACATGCAATCAACTCGGCTTTCCACTTATCCTCCTTTATGCACCGAGGGGTCACTGTGAATTCCGTTATGTATCTGTTAACTGCAAACACCGCTCCTTCAGAGCCCCAGCGGAGGCGCCAAGGCAGTTACAAAAAGCTGCAAAACACACCAGTTGGCTGCAGATAAAGCCAGGTGATTAGAGAGCCTGGAAATATTCCTTTAAAATCAAGATTGGAAGATAAACCCTGTGGAGCCTGGGATATTTATCTGAACACATTCCAACTGCCAGGCATGGGAAGGGATGACTTTAAACTCAGCATCAGCTCGTAAGAGCAACAGTGTTTGCCCCAGAAGGGTTGTGGTGAGCCCCGGGGCTGTTTGGTGAACAGGAGGCAGCCCTAAAGACAGACTGCACATCAAGAAACTTTGAATTAATCCAGTCAACCTGTGCTGAGCTCTAAAAATATTATCCATTTGTGCCCAGACCCGCACTGCCAGCGCAGTCCTGCCTCGATCCAACACGGGGTTCCACACCAGGGGAACCAGCCTATAAATCCAGCTGAAATTTCAAGGCTATCAAGGAAAGACACCAAACCTCATACAAACACAAACTTTGAATCAATATGCAATGAAATATAAGCCGGCCACCACAGGCCTTGCAAATTAAACAGCGCGTTCACAGCGCATCAGAACCCGGTGCATTAATAATTAGCATGTTCTTTGTTTCAAATTCAATGAATTTATATCATCCTTCAACACTGTTTAGCCAAAGCAAATAAAAAACAAGAAAATCACATTACTTTTTCCCATCCATACAGAATGATCTGGATATTCACATTCAAATTTGCCATCGTGGATTAGTTGAAGGCAATTACTCGACTTGCTGAATTCTTTTACAATAATTTAAAAAGAGAACTCCAGTCTGTTCTAATAAGAAAAATGAAATCCCATTAGCTGCGTCTCCAATGTATATTAACATTTCTTTTGTTTAGAAAGGTTAATATCCCCCAAATAAAGGAGCACAGACTGCCTGTTAAAATAATTACATCATGACATTTCCAAAGGGTTGGCAGATAGACATGGTTTCCAGCAAAGAAACAAACAAAATAAGAGGGCTTTTATAAAATTATCGAGACTTGAAATACAGGAGGCATCGGCGACTCCGGATGCTCCAACAGCTCTTTGGGAGACTGTACTAATGGAAACACTTTCAGATCTTTGCACCCACAATACAACAGTCTTGCCTAGCTGTGTGGTTTGGAGAGGTTACACCTTCAGCAAAACACTGAAAACCCCCAAATCCACCAGATTTCTGTAAAATTGCACAGGTCAAGAGCAGGGAGGGTCAGGCTGCGCTCACGCTCTCTGGGGAAGGAAATCATGGGTCCCCTCAGCACACACAACGTTCGAGCAGCACAAGCCAAACGCTTCGTAATCAGAAACCCACGAACATTTAAAACATTGTGATTCCAGGAATCCCCAAATCTGAGGGGTCAGAGCCTGGTAAATGCTGCTGAAGGCAGTGCCAGCCTTGGCTCTGTGAGTGGATGGGATGGCACCAGCCCCTCGCAGCTGATGCACAGCAACATCATGAGAAACACACCCATGAGAAACCCCCGCATCCCACTTCATCTGGAACTGGAAACGTTTCCTGGTCATCTTCCCACTACTTGTTTAACATATTCCAGCCAAGGAGAGCAAACAAACGCTCCACCTGCTCAGTTCTCACCTGCAATTAGGCACTGGCACCGAATAGGGAACCCTCCCTGGCCTCCTCCTCCCCATCCTTTCAGGAGACCCAATGGATTTGCTTTGGGCCACCTCTAAAATCACATTTGGCTTTAATGCCATTTGTGGCTTCTTGCAAAAATCATCTCTCTTCATTGCATGAAATATTTGCATATTTTAAAGCGCTTGAAAAGCAACAAATGTTACAGTTTCCAAATGATTTTGGAACAAGCACATGTAATTAGCCCTGTCTAACAAATCTGCTCCCGACTGCAATAGTAAACAACTGAATTTAAGCCAAAACCTGTTTTAGAGACATCAAATGTCAAGGTCTGACTCCTGTTCTAATGCCCCAGCCGGAGCCTGGCAGGTAATATTTCCTTGGGGCTTATTTGCTTTCACTAAGCTATGTTAGAGGATGAGATGCCCTTAATTCCCTGAGTTCCTCATGCAGTAAAATACTCTGTTGGATTTGCAGAGTCTCCTACAGCAATTCCACTGCAACCTGCAATGGAGCAAACACGATACCAGGGCTACAAAAACTGCCCCAAACCTTCCCAAAGGGCTGCCCCATGCTCCGGGTCCATCCTCCTCCTTGTGCTCCCGCACCAGGGCAGGAGTAAGGAATGAATACATTTGCTGTGACTTAACTTATCCTGGCAAATTTTGGAAGTTACTTAAACAAATCTGCTTGTGATGACAGCAGTCAGCAGCGGATCTGAAGCCAGCCCTGTTTGTGAGCCCTCCAGTCAAGCTCCCACTCCCACGCGGCAGCACCTCGGGCGGGAAACACGGTGATGGGAGCTGACCTGCGCCCACACGGAGCTCGTGTGGTGACAGCAGGGCCCTCCCACACACCACGGGCGTCTGTGCTGAACAGGGCGCGGAGCTGAAGAGCTGCAGCTCCCAATCCAAGCCCCAGCTCCAGCAAGTGATGACAAAACAGCTCTGAAACCAAGACAACCTCCACACTTGAGACACCCAAACAGCCAAGATGAGACGCTTTCATCACCCATAAGAAGCCAAAAATGCTCAACAGCTTCCTCGCTCGGGATCTCGCAAAGAGAGGGGAGCCTCCTTGGCATGTCATCCATGACAGAGAGAAAACTAAACTCTACATCTAATTTAACCAAAGGAGTTCTTGGCAATTCCAAGTTGGGCAGAAACACTCTGCTCCCAGGGCAAGATGCTATGGAAAAGATCAGACCCATCTCCAGGTGAAAACAGCTTCCCAAGACAGCACCAAACGCAAGCCTAGGACAGAAGGTGATGTGCAGGGCGAGAACCAGGATGCAGCCATCAGCCGCCTTCGCCTTCTGCTCTGAAACGAGGAGAGAAAATTGGATTTTTGCAGAACTCTGTTCAACATGATTTCTGCAAGAGCATCAGACCAAAATACTGCGCTGTAAAGAGGTTTAATACTGATGATGAAAATCCATCTTTTCTTATTGCCTCTTCCATGGGCCAGGAATAAAGGCTGCCTTCATCCCGAAAAGGTCATGTTTGCATTTCTGGTAAACACAACACTTTGTTTTTTCCTCTCCACCCAATATGCTCAAGTGAGTCACATCTGGCTGACTTGTCAAAAGATAGTGAAAGTTGGAGGAAATGGTGTTCCCCAGATGTTACTGAACAAAAATAGCCTTGCCACAACTGATAACAATTTTCCAGCTCAGTGGCCAAATATTCTGCTCCAAGGCATGTATTGCCAATCGAGATTCATTGCAGATGGCAAGTTGAGCAACTTGTTTCTTGTCCTACAAAAACTTCTCTCTCCTACCATCTTCTGTGAGTGCAACCACATGAAATCATTCCAGAATTTCAACATTCCTACTGTTCCATCATATAGCTGAGACCTATCTTTCATAAATATAAAAAAAATTCAGTGGTGCATAATCATCTTCCAAAGCAATAATTTTCAAATCAGGTCCCTGTAATAAACAGTTGTTCTCCTAGAAATTCATCCGGAGAAGAAAAGTGCAGATTTGGCATCTCAGGGTAGCTGTGTCTTTTACAGGGACACAGAGAAATAATCACATTAGAGTGTCAGCCAATAAATACAGGAGGAGTAAAGCACAGACAAAGCAATTTCTGCAAACTCTGCTCGGATTGCTCCCACAGTTATTGATAACAGAAGAACCGCATGCCAACAACGTCAGGCTGGCAAAAATAAGAAAAATATCTTCCGGAAAAAATTCTATAAAATGAATACTGATATCCCATTGCCATCTAAGTTAAAACTCTGCAGAGGATAAAGAGACTTCAAAAGCCGGTGCATTTACTGTTGAAAATTCTTTACATTCCATGACTAAATCACCAACACCACAGAGGTATTTCCATCTGCGATTCTGCTGATGTTCACAGCCTGAGCTGCGCTCGCGTGGTTCACGCTGTCAGCAGAACCCCCTGACTGAACACCGTGTCATTCACGAGATAAAGTGTCCAAGAGGCAATTCTCCAGGTCTTGAACAGGAAAGAGCGATGACCTCAATCCCCTTAGGAAGAATCTCTCCCTAAAATGCCTTCAAAAAGTGAGAAAAAGGGATTCTGCAGGAATCCATCATCTCTTCCTTAAGTAGTCAGCCTTAGTGTCTCTCCCGCTGCACTCTCGCCTTCAATTCTTCAGCATTTAAATGGATCCCTGTCCTCTGTAACAGCCGACACGCGGCTGTCGCGGCACAGCTCCGGCCTCGCTCCGCTCGCAGCTGTTTGGGCGCTCCAGGACACCGGTGCCCACCGGGGCACAGCAGCCCGCCCCACTCCTGTGTCTCTGCTGCTGCCAGCAGCGCTGTGGCTCCGTGGATCTGCTCCTAACACTGAGCCCAGAACTGGATGCTGCTTTTACTAACGCAGCTCCCAAAAAACGCCAGCTTGGTTCCCATTGATTTCCTTCTTGGGAGAGGAAACATGCCCTGAACGCACCACGGCCACCAAGACCACTGAAACCTGAACAGAAGGGACTTTTTACTCAACACCACCCTTTCTGTTTGGTTTTCTGATTACTGCTTAAATTCACAAGCCTGATAAACAGACGGAAAGAAGATATTTGTTAAATCTTTCACAAGCATCAATTTAACTGATGGAACCAAGCGGATATTTTTCCTCAGTGCTGCTGAGAGAAAACATTAAAGAATTAAAAAAATCCCACAGCAGTTCTTTCCCCCCAGGGAAGGCGGGTATTTGATATTCTAAGTATTCCTACAGCAGAACTGGAGGGAAGAAAAAAAAAAGGTGGCATTCTCAGGGGTGTTGTGTGTGCTACAGCGTGGAGGGAAACACCCCTCGCCTCCATCTCTCAGTTCAAGCCCATCCAGGCATCCAGATGGCACTGTACCAATGGACTGAAAGGGAGGGATGGAACAGGGGCAGGACCCGCAGCAAGTCCTCAATGGAAGTTAACGATCACAACACTACTGCAATCCTGACTGGATACTCTGCTTCCTGCCCTGCGTCCTCGGACGGCCACCCTGCACCACTGCTAATATGTGGCCAAACCTCGGAGCATTTCTGGCTGGTTGTCTGCAACGCTCGGAGCCCTTGATAGCCCCGAGAACACACAGTGACACCTCGGCATCCTGGGCAGGTCCCTGCAGCAGCCGCCAAGCGCGAGGTTTCCTCGTCCACTGCGGGAGCCACAGGGACACCGAGGGCAGAACACGCCAGAAATAAACAGCTCCCAGAGAAAGTTTTGTAACATCTCCTATGCCTGTCACATCCAAATGTTCTCTGCAGAGACAGATGGTCCAGGCTTCTATTAGCAATGAATAATGAGATGTGAAGTGGAAGGTGTGAGATGCTGCTTAACCTTGCTTCACCCAGCACCCTCAGTCCTGAACCATTCAGCATTTGATATTTTTGTGTTGTAAACCACCAAGAAACACCACAATAATCACAAGTTTGCCATGCACTGGTTATTTCATCATCTTTAAAAACAAACTTGTTCCTATTTTAGCCTTCCTCAAGACTGGCAAAGCTGAACCATCTGCCATGAAACCATGCTGGAACCAGCCAGAAATAAAAGGAGGCACCCAGTGAGCATCCCACCATCCTGCCAAGCCAAGCCAAACCAGCCACCTCCTCACCCCTCACACAAAGCTATCCTTGTTAACTGAGGGGTGCTGGAACAGCCATTCAGACTTCACCACAGGTTGGGGGATCAGCTGAAGGAGTGAGAGACATGGTCACCTGTCTCTCCTGATGCTCCTGGGTCCCAGTACCGGTGGGCCTGTGCAGTGAAGGGGCACCGTGGGCTGGGAACCAACCTGGCAAGAGCAGGCACAACCAGGCACCGTTTTCCAGCTGGAGCAGTGCCCGGGCTGGTCACTGCAGGTGTGGGCTCTGAAAGACACAACCTGTGCTGAAAGACTGAGCGAACCAAGCGGAGCAGAAAAAGAGAACACTCTTCAAACACCTGAGAGGCAGCTGTGAAGGAAAGAAAACACATCCTTCCGCACACACGCCACGGGCCTGGCAGGCTGCAACAGGTAAAACCCCAGCATGGAATGTTTATGCAGCTACAAAGAAGTTAACCACTAAAACAGACTGCTCGAGGCAGCCACGGCTGTTTTAAACGCCATTGCTGACTGTCTGCCAGAAGCAGATTGGCTACACTCAACCCCAGCCCAGAGTAAGGCGACTCCGAGACCAAAAAGCTGAGACCCCTCTCGAGCCCATCCCCCGTGAGGAGCAGCAGGGGCATGTCTGCTCATCTGCTACTCTCTACATTAGAGCAATGGAGCTTTTAGAAAGAATCATCTAAAACTATTTAAAACATTTTGTTCAAATTAATGGGCTATTTCACACAAAAGTGCGTTCCCTAGAGCCGTGTGCATTTGCAAACGTGCCTGAACAACCAGTTTTAGCAATTTGTAGACAAAAATTTGGCAACATGATACATTCATCTGGGGAATTCACATAATGTCTTACTTAGATAAACAGACATAATAGCTATTCCCCATGTCTTTTCAGCACCTCTGTTACTGCTTGAGTTGACTAATCCCTGAAAGGTTCACTACCTGCACAGGGAGGACGGTCAGAGCAGCCTCATGGGACCTGGTGTTTCATCTTGGAGGTGTAGAGAGGCTTCAGCAGCATTTCTGGGATCACCAGACACGCGAACAAGGCTGTAAATAATCTAAGTTGCCTTCAAAATCCACTAATAATGATGGTGCCCACGGCATCCCCACTGCCCTTTCTCTCTGCATCTCAGTGACAGTAATCCGCAGGGTCTGCTGTGTTTTGTCCTGTCTTTATTAAGAAGTGGTGGCTTACAGGAGCAAGTGGAATTTCTAAAGGAAACCGAAGGATTGCCTCGGTTGCATTAGAACACTGACACTGGTAAGAAGCCACACAGTGACACTCTCCAAAGAGAGCGCCCTTAATCCAAGGAACTTTTTCTACTGGACAATTATTCACTGCAAAACTGAAGAGAACAAGGAATGAAGAGTCTGCCTCAGTTATAACTATGCTATTAACATCACCACGTTTTGTTCCCTTCCCAAATTAGATTAAATTTAAATCCAGTGCTAATGAAGGACCAACTGGAACTCTACACCAAAATCAGCAGGAGACACTGGGATTAGGGATGACTCCTGTTAAAGCAACCTGCATCCCAAATTCTGACAAAGCTGAGACATTGGAACATAAGCAAATCTTGCATATGCCTTATACACATACAGAAAGATGTGTATGTGTGTATATATATATATCTGTGTGTGTATGTGAGCACACACATGGTGATTTGAGCGGTGGAGGGCCCCAGCCACTACAGCAAATCCTTTCTTCAGGGCACATAAAACCCTCTCACAGGAACAAGTGTTTTAAATCCAATTTGCCACAACAAACAAAGGCATGAAATGCTGTGTTACCCTCACACAGGCATTTACATTCCTTATTGTTAATTTGAAAAGGGAAACCACATTTCTTGCGGGCAGACGAAGCTGAGGTCTCGCGATCTGAAACGCGCTCCCAGCCCAGGTGTTCTGCAGAAGGACGCTTCCTAAATGCTGCAGTCAATATTAATAGGTCTGGGAGTCTCACAGGATCAGAAGCAAAAATTAATCCAGTTTAACAAAGTCCGAGGGCACAGTGTGCTGCTATAAACTCCTAGAAGTTCATCTGGAGGTAATCAATAACTTAACAAGGCACTTCCTACCTGTTCCGTATCAGAGACCATGAGAATGCCAAACAAAATGTGGGGTTTTTTTCCTGCAGTATCTTCACTGACACACTGCTGCAAAAATTCCATTTCCAAGCAGCCAAGATGTTCAGATCCAACTTATCCTTTTCAAAACCAAACTCCATGGTGAGGTACCTCTCCCCACCTTCCCTGTGCCTGAATCCCCTCCCAGAAAGCTGCTCATGATTCAAGGACTCCAAGACGGGAAGGGAAGCAAAGTACCCCCTCAATGTCTGTACACAATACCCTTGGGACATGAGGAGGAGTTCACACACACTCCTTGGCCAACGAGAACCCCCCAGGCCCTGGGATCTGAGGCTCCTCCTGACACTAAGCCGCTGTTTTGACAATAGCTTTTTTTACGAGACATTTGTCATTAACAAACTTTAGACAAGGTTAATGAAAGTTCTGTCACTTTAATGTCTCGTCTGCTTTAAATTACAGATGTCATCTGCCATGACTAAAGAAAGGGCACCGAGCAATAATACCATAAACTATCATCTCCAGGGACACACAGGTAATTGCATAGCTCATTAAAAAACTGTTTTAATTATTAATTGACCGTGTCAGAGTTGTCCTTTGAAGTCAGTTTTAATTTTTTTCCTTGCAAGCATGATGGTTCCAAGCTGACCTACACAACTTTCTCTACCACCTCCAGGAACTGGAGGGAAGGCTTGGGACCTGCTTCACAGCGTGGTGACCGTGGCTCGACAGCACAAGTGTGGCACGTGCTCAAACATACCCAAATCACACGGGGAGTGGTGTGAAATTAAAAGATTAGGACAATGAAGTGAAAAAATATCCTAAATGTTGGCTGGACACCAACCCTGGAGGAAGAAGAAGAAAACTCTGAATGGTTGACAAGCCACAGACACCACAAAAAATGCAGGAAGGATTTTGCTGGCTCCCGTGGCTACAAAAAAAAAATCATCCAAGTCACCTTCTCCTAAGGCTCCAACTCTATCCCAAGCCGTGGGGCTGCACTGTGAGGTCCCTCTCACTTCAGTGACTACGTGACTTCCACAGCAATCAATGACCAAAAATGGGTTGGAAAAAACCGATACTGGAAATCCACACAGATTAATTTAAAATTGTGTTTACGAGAGATTACCCTGACACTGCCACCTTGGGAAATCCCCACGACCCAAAGAATCAAGGGAAGGTGTCGGAACACACACAGAGGCAGCTCCACAAGCCACTCAGCTCGTAGGTCAGTCAAAGCTATAAGAAAATAAAACAAACTACCACCTCTTGGAAAAAACCTCGGCACAACCCCTGCCTACAATACAGAAAGAGAGCAAGACACCGAGCCGAGGTATCCTTCAGAGGCAGTGCATCCAAACAAATTCCAGAAGGAGAGAAATCCCAGGCAAATGCGTGTGTGGGTTGGGGTTTTTCAGTTTCTGTGTTGTTTTTTGTCAAACAGCCAAGTGAAAAAGCCCCAGAGAAAGCAGAATGTGCTTGCAAGTGTCAGCAACCCACTGGGGCCTCTTGTCCTCCAGCCCGTGAGCTGATAGGAGGTGTTTGTACTGCAGGGAGGACTCGAGCACAAAACCCTGGACAGGTAACTCATGGGATGAATCATCACACCTGCTACTTACCCATTCCCTGCATCTTAACTTAGTCCTGATCTCACCCAGCATTCAATCAATCTTGGGCTGTTACCCGGCCCTCCATATCTGTCAAAATGTGGACTAAACAACTGAACACAGAATAGCAACAAGAATTTGGAAAGAAAAATCACTTATCTTCAATTAAAAGAACCACAACTGACAACAAAATCATGTTAACCCTTCCCTGCACTGTAATGCCCCCCAGGAGGTATCTAATCCCCACCAAGAGGGGCATTAGCAGAGAACCAAATGTTTTGAGGATGGGAGTTCACCCCAGCAGGCTTTGGGGGTTTCTTTGCAGGTTTGGCACACGAGGAGCACAATGAAAACACAAAATCACTGAAACTCTGTCCCGACAGTGAAATGCCACACGAGCTGTCGGGCTCAGCAATGGCCAATACCTTCCCTTCTCCAAATCACAGCAACACCAGGGAGTGCAGAAGCAGGTAAAGATCAAAGTACTGGCATCATACGGTTCCTTAATTGCCAGGGGCAGACTGAGAGGAAAAGAACAAAGTTTCAGCTCCTGCAGTCACGTCAAGATAAGAAAACACCTCGCCAGGCAGCGTCAGGTAATTGCACACCTTAAGGAACGCTGCAGGAAAACGGGTTCACAATGGCAGTGCTGGCAAGTCCCACTCCCCCGAACCTCATATTGAGGCAGAATATACAATTTGCTGTTAAAATTTGTCTTGGGCACTGAATAATCATACAAGGAAGCCCTGCAACACAGCCACCTCTGCCTTGGCCTTTTCAAGCACAACCCTTACACTCTGATAATAACTCATTTATTTCTTCTGATGCTTCCTGGGCACAGTCAGCAAAACCACCCTCCTCATCCTGGCTGAGGAACCAGGAATACACCCTGTGAGCCAATACTGAGATTATCAAAGGGTTTGGTCAGGTTTCTCCCTCTCCAAATTCCGTGTACTTAAGGTAAGGAATGCCAACATCCCCTCTAGTCAGTAGTCACCCCAAGGCACCAGCACCGAAGCAGTTCCCAACAAGAACACAGTCAAACCAAATTCCCAAGCTGGTAGGAACATCAATTTGAGATGCCACTCATGTATATAAACTATCACACACATATCAACAGCTGTACAGTAGCATGAAGTCACAATCTAAACCTACTCCATGGAGTACAAATGTGATGTGAATGGGAGGGTTTAATGAAAACTGTGTTTTTATTGTAGAGCTCCATAAATCCACATCCCACTGCCCTACGAGCTCCCTTCCTACCCAGCTCTTGCTCAAGCTATTTGCCAGTATAATTGAATCCTTCTCCCAGACTCTTTATATTCTGCTCTGGTTTGGGGACAATGCTGCTGAAATACGTTTACCATCCATCTTTCTTAACGTGTTTAATCTAAATAGAAGACTCAAATCCAAGATTGTGTGGTTGATGGATAGCTCACCTTCTTCTACCAGCACGCCTTAAATGCCTCCTGCTATATTGCTCTCAGAAACCTCACAGAAAACCTGCATTCGCAGGGATTTGAGCCTCTCCTGCCCAGCGAGTGATCATATATTCTTATTACAGTGGAGTACCATTAAAAATTGATAAGGTTCAAGGAGCTGCCACATGTAAGACAGAGATATGTGAACACGCTTAACAGACCCCAGTGCCACACGAGACTGTCACCAATTGCAGGCTGCAGAACTAAAGCCATCGCTCCCTCGGGCACCCCCAGTACTGGCAGTGGTGTTCATTAGAGAGAAGGACCTTCAGCAGCTCCCCAGCATCAAGGTGTGCTGGGCTGCCTGAAGAGGGGAAAACTAAACCAAAGGAAAAAACGCTTTCCCTGTTTACTCCTCAAATCAGGCAAACACCAAGGTCCCTCCCACCCCTGCCTCATACCAGAACACCACGTACCCCATGAAGTCCCAAGAAATTCCTAATGAAACATTAAGCATGGAGTTATAGCAGAGGTTATAACCATTACTCCTACATATATTCTCTTGTAACTGTGGGGGCAGGGAGGCCCTGGAACAGGTTGCCCAGAGAAGCTGTGGCTGCCCCATCCCTGGAAGCGTCCAAGGCCAGGTTAGATGGGGCTTGGAGCAACCTGGGATAGTGTAAGGTGTTCCTGCCTGTGGCAGGGGGTGGAATGGGATGAGCTTTAAAGTCCCTTTCAACCCAAACCATTCTAGGACTCTATGATTTATATATTTAGATACACAACTGGGATATTCAACAAGTATTACACTGGAGCCAACAGAATCCATTACTGATGCCACATGGTGCGAGCAATGCACTCTTATGTAGGTAATAAAATGTTGTATTAGGAGACTAACTTGGGTATTCTGTATAAAACACCTGTGTTTTCCCATCTCCAAGGGGCTCGCAGTACTGCAGTGTGGCAGCACACACTAGGAAGGAAATGCAATCCTGCAGTTCCGTGTGCAGTGCTGTACAGAGCAGCGTGTTCCCAGATTTCAAAAAGCACATTATTTTGTGCTGCACAGAAAACCACCTGCTCTTCCGACCACAACATCGTCCTCCGGAGCAAACAGCTGGCAGCACTCCAGATCCCAGGGATTTTCTACGTAATCTCTGCTTAATCCCAGCCACACCCTGTGCCCACAGCTCAGAGATTAGGGCCCTGGGGAGGATGAGGGGTCAGCTGAGGTCGCTCTGCCCGGCTCACAGCACCCCCAGCCCGGCCAGAATCGCTGTCCATCTGTTCAAGGACAGACACGAGGCCGGAACACACAAAAATGGAAGCCTGGCTTCTGCCACAAAACTCTCCACCTCTCAGGGCAGTGCTTCTCCATCCCTGAGAGCCAGGGCTGGGGGCCTGCTCGGCTGCCCCCACGGACCCCCACCAAGCATTCCCCACACGCTGCTTCCCATCTGCAAGTTCCCACACTCACACAATGCCTTCTCCAGCTTTACCAGGAGCAGGCAGCTGTGCCAAGGAAGATTCTCCCTGTCACCTTTAACACACCCAGCAGCAGAGAGGCTGCTGGCCCAGTGTGGGGTGTAGGACACCTGCCAGCATCCCAGGGACTGCCACCAAATGACCTTTCCCTGGTGCCTGAGACTTGCTGGAATCTTCCTGGGAAAGCCAGGTATGTTGAAATGTAAAATGAACGCGTTTCGTAAGATGAACATCCCAACCAGAAGCAGTTCTGTGCCTCTTCCCTGCCACACAAGCCACTGAGGACCATCAGGAGAGCAGGGATAAGGTAAGTCACAGCATGATGGAATTCCTAAGCTCTGTCAGAGTAAGGCTGAAGCAGGTCCTTACCAGGGGAAGGAGAAATAAAGCCAGAGAGGATGAACTGGAACCATTTGTATTCCTGGGAACAAAGTTGTCACAGCACTCTCCTCTCTTATCCCCCTAAAAGCTCACCCCCACTTCCACAGTAGAGGCAAGAAAAATCTATGAGGTCAATGTCTCACATCAATTTTGCTGCTTCTCCCCAGTCAATGAAATAGTTAATTATAGTTTTTCTTCTGGTTTAATTCAGAGAGAAGAGTCGACCACTTCATTTAATAATTTAGTTGAAACATGTCCACACAAGAAGATACTGATTTCTCATTCAGGTTTCAGACTGAATCAATGTAAAGGCTGCCAACAATACAGACATTGAAATGCAACCCCCCCACGCTGACAGCAGAGCAAAGGTCCTCGTCCTTTATGAATTACTTTTGTCTCAAGGTCTGTGAAAGAAATCAATGTACATCCCTGCCTGGAAACCAGGAATCCACCTGCGCAGGGCAGGAATAACCGAGCACAATTAGACACACAATTCAGGGAATTCATCACGAGAACAAAAACTGAGATGTTTCCCACTGAATTACTGTTCCTTTCCAGGAGCAGGCTGCCCCTACTGCAGCCTTCCCGCTCTTTGGGTTCCAGAAGTCCAATTAATTTTGCCCTTCCTTGCTCCACAGCTCCCTGGATTTTCCTGGAGCCTAGGGATCGGCACACTGGCAAGGCCACTGAACTGCATGGGGAAGGAGGAAGGACAATCTGAGGATCGTTTGCCATGAGGTGCTCAACCCACGGCTGTGACATTATTTTGGTGGCTGTGCTCAGCCTGCTCCATTCCACACCTCTGGTGCCTCGGGTTCAGCGACCGTTTGTCACAACACCTCACCCACACACTGCAGATCTAACCTGACTGCTGACAACATTTTCTATTCAGAGGTGGTAGCTGTGAACCTCACTAACTTTGCATTGCATCCTTGAGAGGTAGTTACTGTGTCCTCTTAAAGCACTGACACATTTTTGGACACAAGCAGGAAAGGATCAAGTTAAATGTAAGAATTGTTGCTTCCCAGGTTTTACCTCTCCATCTTCTACGGGAAAAGTTCAAGAACAAAAAGGGGCAGAGCACTAAAAGGAACAACCCTCCAAGTCTTCTGTGACTGCAACCCTGTGTCCTCAGGCATCTTCCAGGAGGTGGAAAATCAAGGCACCCTTAAGAGCTTCACATCTCACCTTCCCAAACAACACACCTGGCTCAAACAGGTGCAGGGGAAGAGGGGACTGACTACAGAAAGACAAAGGGCATTTGCGATGCCAACGCTCCTCTTCCCATAAATCTCCTTCCTTTTATATTAAAGGAACCCATTGACAGCAAATGCATTTTTCAATATTTCAGCCAAATATAGAATTGCAGTGAACTCAGTCATAAATTCCCCAGGAGGCAGAGGGCTGGTTGGGGAGGAGAGAGAAGCTGCTGTTACACAACAGCACCAGGATGCCCTACTTACACAGACCCTTCGCTGCCAACTTGCTCCTTCCCCTCGCCTGCACCACACTGGCTGTGGCCTCTCTGAGTGGCCACCCTTCCCTGCAACCAGCAGAAAAGCCCTCCCAGCACTGGGAACCAACATCCTGATCCTTTGCAGGAATGTGATGGCACTGTCGTGGCACAAAGCTGTCTGTGAGTCACTGCAGGCTGCAGCCGAAAACAAACTCAGGCAGCACAGGCTGCAAACGAACACAGGAGGAGCAGAACAGCCCGAGCAGAGCGGCTGCTGCTCCCTTTTGAAGTCACACACTTCTCAAAGCAAAGCACGACACAAGATGCTCCGAGAACAACACGGTTCCTTACAGCCCCTTTTTAAGTCTATCTCCAGAGGAAAAACTCGTGTTTGTTAAACCCCAACACATGTGAGAAGCCACGACAAAGCAAATAAAGCTGCAGAGGTTTAAGTTGCAGGCAGGACTTTACGGTTTATGGGTCGCAGAGATCTGTACTTACTCATCTCCTCTCGAATTACCAACTGCAAGAGGAAAATGATCCTTAAGCTCTTAAGAAGCAAGAGGACAGGGAAATTGCTTAAGAGAGAAAGGGAGTGCTAAAGTACACGCTCTGCGAATCAGTCCAGCCTCTCGTTTTACTCCCTGCAGGAAACCTAAGGGATAAACAGCAAGGGGATGCAGTTCCCCTGAGCACTGTCCCAGCACACCATAAGAAATCCCCACCACAGGGTTTTTCCAGGCAGGCAGGTCTGCCCTGCCCCTGTCCAGCTGCCCCCTGTTTCCCACCTCCCCTGTGAGCCATGGGGAGGGGTGAGATCTTGAGCCAACATGCTGCAACCTTCCCCCAGCACATGCCAGGGTTGTGCCAGCACTTGGGACACCCACACCCTGCACACATATCCGTGGGTGTTTTGCCACGACCAGTGGCCCTCACGGAAGCTCGAGCTGCACAAAAATCTTATTAGTACTCTACAGGATTGCATTAAAAATACATGAACTACGCAGAGAACGGCACTTCTCGATGCGGCTCCGCTGCCTGAAGCACCTGCACATGGAGATAACACTGGAGCAGCACTGACTCTCTGTATGAGCTTCTCTATTTTTATCATCTTGGCTTGATGTTGAGGAGACAGCTGAGCAGAGAGGCAGTGTCACACCAGCACTTGCTCCGGGCCTCACTCCTGCGGATCAGCCGGATCATGCTGCTCCCCCAGCCCTCCCCACCCAGACCCTGCCAGCCCCAACACACCAGCAGCCCTGGGTGAGGCCCAGGACCTCCCTTTGGGGGCCTGTCCTTCCTGCTTATTTGACAAAGACCAAACTCCCAACACCATGCCTTCACTGACAGCTCTGAAGAGGATCAAGAAAACATCTGTCAAACTCCGAAGACCCTTTCTGTGCCCCTGACATCCAGGGATGTATTGCCTCATGGAGGTGGCCAGAGCAAGGGGAGACAGCCTGGCAGCAGACACCATCACCTCTGCTCTCTGAAGATGCTTTCAAATATCCCTTCCCAAGGCCTGAGACAAGCAGCTTGTCAAAACCAGACCTCCAGACACCACCACTTTCTTCTCTGAAGGAAGATCCAGGCTTGTCCTGGCAACAAGGAGTCCTGACGCAGCTCCCACCTTACAGTAATCTGCTCCAAGGCACAGGAAGGAACACCAGCACTTCCAGCACAAATCACTCATTTTGAGAAGTGTATTGCACCTGTGTGGGGTCAGCACAAATGAGCAGAAAGCACCGTAAGTTGCAACACCCACTGATCAATACCCCAGGTGTGCAGAATTCTCTGTTCCCTCTCACTGCAGTGACACATTACCCAGCCAGGATCCCTGTGACAGATAATCAAACCTCTTCTCTACCTTTCCTTTATTAATCCTCACTTAATCCTCTTTCAGATTTTCACTGCAGCTTTCATTAAGGCAAGTCTGATTTAGGAAAGGCATCAAAAAGCATCACCTTGACACTTGTCACTCCAGACCCCATGAACACATCTTCACAGAGCAGCAGCACTTCAGCAAACCCCAGGGCTCTGCTGTTCCCTCATCCCCATCTGACACAGGGTAGAGACCCCAGAAGCCAAAAAGACAAATATCTGACACCATAAAAAGCTCCCAGGCCTGCTATTTTAACCATGAGCTGAAGGGAACTGTCTGCTCCTCCTTTGCCACGCTGGGAACCGATGGGAAAACAACAAAGTTAGGGCTTTCAACGGCTCTGGAGCAGAGTTCCTGCACACCAGGACTGAGAGACAGCAGCAGCCTGGTGGGACAGGTGTATGCCCCTATTACCAGCAGCGTGGTGGGACAGGTGCCTGCACCAGTGACCAGTTAAACGAGCTCCAGCCCCAGCTCCTTCTTTCCGCTTTGTTTTGTTCCATCTCTCAAGGCTTGGGGCTGTTTTTCCCCAGCTGCTGATCATTCCTAATATCGTCTTCCAGCCCACATTCTCCTCCTTTGCCATCCCATTGTGAGGTCACGATACATTTGTGACAAGGTTTCCATGGCAACAGACTGATGACACAAACACAAGCTGAGGATTTCTCTGCAAAGCGGGAGGAGCAGGAGATGGGCTGCAAGGGAACTGCTCCTCAAACAGCTCTCTTCAGTAATAGCTGTGGGAATAGAGAGCATTACTGGCAAAGTAAATTGCTTTTTGTGGAAGTGTTCTCTTTTTTTGAAGTTTGCCCCCATGCGAAAGTCTCTAAGTCAGAACCTGCCCATTATTTTAATGTGCTGTTCGGTATTTAATAATCTTCTGCCTCAGACACCAGTCTGTTGCCATGGGAATGACGGCCGCACAAATACGGGATTAGGGCTATCAGGCAGCAGAAGAGAAATTATGAATAAGCCAGTTACATTCAATAATTAGCAACTCTATGAAAAACCCCAAAATCATGAATTTAGATGGATGTGTTTATCTCAGCAATGCGGGTGTTGCTGCTCCAACTGGGATTTCCACATCACACACAGTTTTTGGGGCTAAGCGGGTCCTACTTGGAATGTAATTTATCTTGTTCCTGTCTCTGATTTTTATTTCTCCTCTGTCCACAGACTTCTCCACAGGTCCAGATTCTCCCAAGATGGGCAAGTGCCCAACACCTCCCAAAGCCCACCCTCTCTGTTCCTCTCTGGAGCACCAATGGCTGAAGACTCAGCCTGGCTGTCAGCACTGGGTTCCCAAGCTCAGGAGGGCATTACTGGAGCAAGAAAAATCTCCTGCACATCCAGACCAGTCTGCCCAGGCCATGAGCTGCAGTTCACTGCAGTAAATTAAAGCTTTTAATGCTTTCTTTTTCAAAAAAATGGAAAAAGCTTTCTGCTTTAATTGGAATTAGTTACAGCACCACCAAATAACTGACCTCAAATGGCACCCGCAGCAAAATCCTGTGTTAT
The DNA here is from genome assembly GCA_013399855.1 of Oxyruncus cristatus. Classification (NCBI taxonomy): domain Eukaryota; kingdom Metazoa; phylum Chordata; class Aves; order Passeriformes; family Cotingidae; genus Oxyruncus; species Oxyruncus cristatus. The sequence goes on along the minus strand of VXAY01004698.1, from coordinate 2,494,555 downwards.
TTAACCAGAATCCCAGGCAAAAACACACTGACAGCATCTGTGCCTACTATGAGATGGCTCCATTTTCCTGCAATGTGGCCAAGACTTTGGAAAAGGAGGATCTTCACCTCTGCACTCAGCTGGCTGGTGGTGGTTGTGCCTCTGGTAAAATGCAGCACCCTCAAACAATGAGCTAAATCCAGGGAGGTGTCCTACAGGATCGTCATCAAGGTGAAATGTTTCCCCTTAACCAAAAGAGCAGGATACTTCGAAGAGGAGTTCCAAACAAACTCATTGCCACAGAGGCAGCCTGCACAGCCAGGAGCCAGGCTGCTCCAGCGAGCTTGGAGGATTGCTGCTTCATCCTGTTGATTCCCGGTGGGAGCCCCTGCCCACAACAGGCAGTGACTGTGGGTGCTCACAGCCCTGAAAGCCAAAGGGAACTGATTCTTCTCCTCTGGCTTTGCTGGGGAGGGTTTGTGTCTGCACCACAGAAAGTCTTATTCTTGGAGCCTGAAATGATCTGACGCTCACCAGCCTGCACTCCTTATTCACCTGAGATACTTTCCTCTTTGCATATCTGTTGCTATTAAAATTCCCCTTCCAGCACGTAATTCCCTCTACTAGCTTTTCTTGCTTATTAGAGAAGACAAAAACTATTCGGAGAATCTGATCAGAGAGATCTCATTTTCTCCAGGCACTCCTCTGAATTTAATTCTAGATTAAGCATTATTTAAAAAAACAACAAACCACCCCTGCTGCCTCCTACCTCCTCACGCTTCCTTTCAACACGAGGCTGGAGAACACTCCCAAGCCCAAGAATCAAGCTGTATTTAAAAATTACTCCTTGAAGAGTAACACTCTTAAATATACTACAGAAAATCAAACAGAAATCAAGAGAAGGGAAAGGCTGTTTGCATTTTCGCTACAGGGTTGGGAAAGGAAAAGTTCTGACTCCTCCTTTGCTCATCCGAACACGAGAATCCCAGAAAACCTCCAAAAGCTGTTAAAGCATTTTTATCATAATGTTTTTACATGCCACCATCCATCATTTCTAGACTTACTAACGAAGCATCTCCTGGCTGACAACTGCCTGATCCACTGTCCAAGCGCGGTACCTGTCCCATGCTGAACATCAGCGTTCAAATCCCACCTCTGAACGTGTTCACTTACCTAAAAAAGCCAGGAAAACATAAAATTAGCACAAATGTAGCGACTTGGATACAAAACCCTGGACAAAGACAAGTTTCAATCCAGGGAGGTGTTTACAGCTGCTCCTCCAGTTCCACAAATCGAGAAGAAAACACCCAACCCAACCATTTAAAGCCTTGGTCAAGTAAAGCCCCTGAAGAGGAGGAGAGGTTAATAAATACTGAAACAACCTTTGAGGCCTTTTTATTTATACCTACATACATACGAGCACAGGGATTTGACAAATAATACTTCTCAAATCACTCCTACAATGTTAACACTCCGGAGTATTAACTTCCCCGTGCCTGAAGGAAATGGGTCAATTTTAATTCTTCAAACAATTCTTGGCGGCACAATAACTCATTCTTCAGGCTGCAGATACCGAGTTGTGCTCCGCTGTGCCGAGTCCCAGCACGATGCAAGCACTGGGATGCAGCTCAGCAGGAGGGGGGGGGCTGCACCCCCCAAACAGGAGCCACTGGAGGAGCCTCGCTGCCTTATCAGCCAACAGCACAATCCACTCAAAACCAGAAACAAAGGAATTAGAGTTGTGGGAACTCCTGGTTGCAAAAAAGAAAAAAAAAAAAAGGCAAAGACATCTGAATACCTGCCATATATATATATTATATATCGGCCAACACAGGCTTTCACTGCTCACAGTCATCTCTGAAAGCACAGTCCCGTGCCTGCTGACATTGAAACTTCCTCCCACCACAGGGACTCCACAAACAGTAACAGAGACACTCCCAGGGCGACACTCGGATTTCCCCAGCATCGGAAAGAGCTCAGTGCCACCTCCATTAGAGAAGCACGTTTGACCACTTGCCAAGGACGATTTTGGCAGGTACAGTGAGGTCAGTGTTTCTCCTTCTGAGCCTTTGTTTTGATTTTTTTTTTTTTTTTTGGTATTTCCTCTACAGCACCAACTGCAAATGCAGCAAAGTGTCACACAGAGGGAAACCACCTGTTGCTTCAGCATCATGAGCCACGTGCACAGAGAGATTAACAGGAATTACAGCAGACATAAGTAGCTGCCTGGGAAAAAAAAAAGTTTCCTTAAATATAATACTTCAAAGGCTCCATGTGTTTAGGTGGCAAGAGGAAGAATGCAAGTTGGACAACTGAAAATCATCCAACTCTTTATACTTGGCAACACGAGATGCTGCAAGCACATTCCCATGGTCTCACATGCTCTTCCTTCAGATATTTTGGACACCGGATATGTTACAGCCTGTGTCCCCACTGTGACACGGACAGCAGGTCACTGCAACTGGCAGACCTGCATCCTTACTGAGCCGCTCCTTTAGCTCATGGGAAACCCCGGTTGAGAAGGTTCCTCGGTCCCAGCACAAGGAGTGGCGTGGCTCCCTCCTCACCACGTGTCCCCCAGGCACCCGTGTTGCCTGGTCCCCACTTCAACGGAAGGAGCTAAAGCAGAATCATCCTCACAGCATCGGAGCACAAACATGCTAAGAGGAAAACAGACCTCATATCCAGGTATCCGTGAGCCACCAACCCCCAGCTGCCCTCGGAGCGGGTACAACAGGCACCTCCCCAGCCTGAAGCCACCCTCCCTCACAAGGCTCAGGGGTCTCTGAGCAGGACAGAAAGGCAAGAGCTCTCTGCAGCATCCTGAGGCTCCAGGCACGAGGTGTCCTCCACTCATCCCAAGGCCAGCACTACCAGGAACACTGGAGGCTCCACTCGAGCACAGACCTCCCGCCCATCTCCACGTGAGCAGCAAAACAGCAGCACCAGGAGCAGGATCACGGCCCAGACCCCAAACACTGTGCCCAGGCTGCTGCCACCCATTCCTCACACTGTAATTACACATAGTAATTACATATTTAATTGTTGCACATTAATATCACCTCAGCCTACAATTACAGCTTATTCATGTAAACCTAATCAAGGAAAACTGGCGTATTTGCATAAAAGTTGTAATGAAAAGTATAATGATTTCACTAACAAGACGTGGATAAGAACGCGTATCTGTGACAAACACTTTGTGTCAAGGAGAATAGAAAACGATTTTCTTTCCTGAAGATTATTTCAGGCCCATTTAACACAATCTGTACCACTCCGGTGATGTGCAGTATCTTACACACATCAAGTCATATCTGGATAATGTTCCTGACTTCAAATAAAATTTCATTACTATATTTAGTTCTAGGATGGTTGGAAATGGTTGCATTGTTAAACTTAATAAAAATTGGAATTTGCAAAGTATTAGGCAATCCTCAGTGCCAGTTTTCCTCCTCGTGGTTCGAGCTCAGCAGTGGCTCCATCCCAGCCCCCCTGCGCCGCCGTTTACATTCCAGCTTCATTTTCACCCATAAAACAAGCAATTAAGAATAAGTACAACTGCTTTGGAGTTCCCGAGGCCAGAGATAAAAATAAATTGGTTTTTATAAATTCGCCTTTTTTTTTTTTTGCAATGGTAAAACAAAAACCAGCCCTAATTATCAATAATTTGTTACCTCTAATTTTAGCAGACACACTGACGGGCACGCGCATCTGGATCCTTCCAAGCCCTGAGTCAGGTACAGGCGTAGGAAGGCGTCTCCTGGGTAATCAAACTGCAGCAGAGGGGACAAGCTTTTAGCGTACTGACCGTCCTTTGCTCAGAAATGTGGCAACACCCACTCCATCCTTGGATTCACCTTGTTCTAACGGCTTAGTGTGAAGTTTAAGGCCCTGGAGTTAATGCCCTGAATTTCAGTTTTCTGTGGAAAAACTATGGAGATCAGTTAGACCCATTCAGCATCAGGAAGCATCCTGAATTTCCCACTTTTTAAATGTTATTTCCTCTCCAATTACCACCTCTTGCGTCTCGTCTCATCTCACCTGGTCATTATCAAGGTGGTTCCTTAGAAAACCACATTATCAAAGCAAGCAGAGAATTTCCTAAGAGCTCAGATAAGAGACAAGGGAATGAGTTTGCTCTTTTGTATGTAATTTTGAAATCTATATTGTAAAGGCAGCAGCTGTACATAACATCTGGAAGCCTCCACTGCCTCAGAGTGCTTCTAGAACGAGGAGGAAATGTGCCAGTCTCTCCAATACAATCTCTGCGAGTTCAACGGGCTTTATTTGTCTCCTTGACAACGCGCAGCATGACTCAGTCATCGGCTCCCTGGTAATTAAGAATTTCATTTTGAGCAAGAGGTCAAGACAAGGGAGGCACCATCGCCGCCGCCAGACGGGTGAGCCCGCAGCTCCCCGCTCCCGTCCGGCGGCACTGCCAGAGCAGACCAGCTCTCCAGCCCCGCCGCGTTCAGCGACTGCGAGCAGGGGAGGCACCGCCGAGTCCCAGACTGTCTGTGGGAGTGCATCTCGCAGCGAGCTGCAGTTTAACGTTATCTATTGCTCCACCTGCCACTCTGTTTAAACACTGTGGCTCAGTCATTGCCTGAGCACCGCCTCGAGCAATTAGCACGAGCATCTCCGTGGAACGGCACAGCTTGGAAGCACTCAGTTATTGGAAAGCTGAAAGCGATAGCACAGAGAGAAAACATTCTTCCCAAGTCTGCAGCTTTGGTCAACCCTCTGCCCACTTTCTCATTAATCCCCCAGGAACAAAGGAAAACAGCACAAAGCATTCCTGCCTATCAAAGGAATTAAACCAGGAACTGTAGTGATACGACAAGGGGTAACTGAAAGAGGGGACATTTAGGTTAGATATATAAGGAAAGTCTTTACTGTGAGGGTGGGGAGGCCCTGGCACAGGTTGCCCAGAAAATCTGTGGCTGCCCCATCCCTGGAAGTGTTCGAGGCCAGGTTGGACAGGGCTTGGAGCAGCCTGGATAATGGAAGGTGTCCCTGCCCATGGCAAGATGATCTTTAAGGTCCCTTCCAACCCAAACTATTCTAGGATTCTATGATTTTATTTGAAACTGGCCATGAATATCATCAAACAACAATATGGCCCAGCAAGACATCAACAGAAAGAAGAGCCCAATGTCAGTGATGGATGTTATCAGAGCACAGAGGTGACCTGAAGGAATGCTGGTCATGGCAAGGCCAGCATCACCTGCCCCTTTGGTCACACCAACATGCAGTTCCCATGTCCTGGTCTAGGACAGATCCTTGCCCTCATCCAAGGCAGGACTGGCCATGGTGACCCAGAGCTCCCCACACCCCCCTCTCCAGCCGCAGATTAAGCACTTTGCACCATCTGTGCTCCCCTCCTGTGTTTGTATTTTGCCCGTTACCTATTACGAAACCGCGCGTATAATCTCCCCATCAGTTCATCAAGGGAGAATTTAAACATGACACACCAGTAATTGAACTGCAGGAGGACCTGGCTAATTCGTGGCGGTGATTAAGAGCCACTGCAGACTAGCGAATTTTACAAGCGAGTGAACATGCAATAAAAATCTCGCTCATTTGTTTTGACAAGTGTCACTTCACATTAAAGGTACACTCCACCATGAACTCCAGCCTGGGAGCACAACTCTATTCCCAACATGGCCCCTCATTAAGTCTCAGACTCAGCAAAACGTTTTGCCATGTGTTCAGACTATAACTGGGAGAGCCAAGAAAGCTGCAGGGATGGGGAGGATGAGACTTGTTGCCGAAGGGAGCCTGCCAAGGCACGTCCAAACAAGCCACCTTCTTTTCAAATGACACACCCCTGCTGCTCTTTTCTCTTGTACCTTTGCTGATTTAGGTCAAAACCAGAGTCAGGACCAGCAAAAAATCCATGGAAGTGGCCCAGTCCTTCCAGATTTATGAAACACACCAGGAACATTCCGCTGTGCTTCTTAGCTCCGAGTTACTCACACTGAAAAGGTGAACCCCGATGAAGGATGCTGATGCTGCCTGCTTTTCAGCACACTGATGTCAGTCCCTGCCTCAAGACAACAGCAGAGTTGCATCAAAGTCACCTTCTGCTCTCAGGAAACACAAGCTCTGCAACCCACAGGAGGTTCACAGGGTCACCCCAAGCGGCACCTGCTTGGGCCGGGGGATCCAGCTCTCTGCCATCATGGTTGGTGATCCGCTCTGTTACTTATTTACATACTTGCCTAAAAGCCTCCAGAGCTCCTCCCCTGCCAGCGGAATTCCCGTCATTGGGATTCTGGGGACCATTTGCGAGCGCGTGTGTAGGAAGTGACAGTATCGAACTAGTTCAAGCATTTGTGACTCAGCTGCAGGCTGGGATGATGCCGCGTGGCAGGATGCTCCTACTCAGTCACAACAAGTAGGGAATCAGGAGCCAAGGAACTCGCCCGTCACGATGGCAGCAGATGGGGGCACAGACAGAGCACTGGAGTTGACATGGAAACATCTTCAACGAGGCCCACACCCCTGTAGCTCTTATTTTTCTATTTTGGGAGACTTTCCAGTTTCAAGAAACCAGGCTGCTGCCCCAAATTGTACCTGACAGTGAACACCCCCGAGGGTACTTCCACACAGAGCCATTCATAAGGCTTGCTGTGGAGAGCCACAGAGCAGCAGTTGAGCCCTCACACACCAAATCTCTCTTAAACAGTGAGAGGAGCTTCAAAAAGCCAACTCAGGTTCCACTGAAAAGAAACTCATTCTATGCTCCTGCCTGAACAAATTGTACAGCTTTCCATCAGGCACTTTCATACCCGTGTACTCGACAACTTCAGACATCATTTAAAAAGAAATATGTTATAGGAGCCCTGCCAACCACAAAAAGGTCTTGTGACTCAAAAAGATCAAATCTGAGAGGAAAAAATACTTAAACATTTCTACACAAACCATTTGAAGTCAAAAGTTCAAAAATTAGTATTTTTACATGCCTGCTCACAGGCAGATGCCCTGAGGTTATTTTCTCAGCCTATCTCCAGCTATCTCCTTGTAACACTCCGCCTTTCGTGCCGTATGCATCCAGGCAATTAACTTCAAAATTCTGCTACAGGCATGAGGTGCTTTGAAAATAAACGTCTTCAGAAACAGCCATGACTGAGCAGGGTGGGGAGAACGAGTTCCCAAAGACACTCAGAGGTAAATATCCTCACTGTACAACCAGTGGCACCTTTCCAGGAACAGCCCATCTGGCGTTACACACGTACAACAACGTGGGAAAAGATGCCTGGCCCTGCCCATGGTTTTGGAAGCCCCCAGGATGAGGTGCAGGGGCTGCAGAAAACGCCAAGGAAACCTATGTGTCACCCCACCAGCAGCATGGAGAGAGGAACACACCGTCAGCTGGGACAGCCCAGCTGGGACAGGACACGCCACACTTACGGAGACATCCCAAGGCACACTTCTGCGAGATTCACTCCAGTGATGAAGCTGGGAAGAGCCCGCAGCAAGATGACTTTGGTCCAGTTTTCCCCAAAAGTGATCGTGCAACAGGAGGACCCTGACGGGCACACCCGCACTCACCAGGCTGGCACCAGCTGTTCTGGCCATATAAAAAGCCACTGATCAGATTCCACAATATATTCCTGCAGGACCCTCATCCACCAGAAAACTCATGGTGGAAGGTTTAACGCTGCTGTAGTTTTTAGACTCCAAGTTCACCAGTCGCTGGCCAGCCTGGTCTGAAATGGGATTAACCCTAATGGATACAACAAGAAGTGCTGCTGGTGGGGTTCCAATGCCTGTATTCCAAGCCGCTGGCTTTGCAAAGCCGAGTTTCCAGGAATTCCCTGTACCTAGCTTTGGCTCACTGCATTCCACCCATCTGAACTTGTTTTAATTCTCTCCGGCAGCCACCAAACCCTTCCACAGCTATTTTCTGAGGCATTAAGTTCTGGGACACCAGAGGTCCCTCTGATTTTTCCATTTCAAGTTCCCAAGCCCTGGGGAATTCCCAGCCATGAGGAAAAGCCTAAGGAGCACAGTACCATGGACTGTTCAGCTCAACGGGGAAGGCGAGTTGCAGAAGGCTGCTACAAGGATGGATGTGGCTGAAAATCCTGCCTGTTCCTCATAAGATGAGGCCGCCTAACAAATTTAAATTCCTTGGTCATACTTCAGAGCTAAAAAGTTGATACCCCTTCCTATCCCAGATCCCAGGCTGCCCTATTTTACACCTTATGTTTATAGGGCACACGGCAACACTAAGTCTTGCAAAATATCCCAAACTGCTTTCAAAGGGGTGAAATAAAAATAGAGGCAGTCACAAGCAGGCTTAAGCCTGGGATCTCCCAGAGAAAAATATAAAAAAAGGATTAACCTTCGCTGGCAATTTAAGAATATCAGTAATTGAAAAAAACAAAATGTCACTTTCAGCCTTTAACCCAGAAAGAATAAAAATGTGCTGCTTCTACGGTATTTTTGTTCCTCTGTCCACCTAAACCAGCATTTTAGCCAGAGACTACGGCGAGGATCAACAGCTGATTCTTAGCGAACATTTCAGAGACCTGTAAGTCCCTTTAAGGGGAATCCCCGGGAAGCGTGGAAGGCACCCACACCTCAGGCAGGGTTTGGCGTGCGCGTCGCTCCGGCTCGGTTTATCCTGCCAAGCCCGGAGGCCGGCAGGGCAGGAGGCCACGGTGCCGGTGCTGGCCCTTCCGCAGCAGCCACAGCCCGGGCTTAAAAGTTTTGTCTCGCTCCAGGCTCCCCATGAATTGCAAATCTTCAGGTTGCCACAGAAACTCTCCGGGTACCACACAGCCATCAGGAAGCATCACGGTCATCTTTTCCATCTTGTTTGCTTTGCATCAGAGCACTTTAAACTCCCTGTGGCATTGGTGCTCCGCAGAACGATTCCCTCCACGCAGTTATTCCTGTGCAGTGTCCAAGCCGCAGTGATTAATCATTCCTGCTTCCTCGGCTGACATATCGAGGTGGGGAAACGACATCCTAAATGAGCAGAGCTGATTACCTGGGAAAGCAATTCTTCAAGATAGCACAGCTAACTAATAGCTCCATCTGCTACAAAAACACATTCCTGAGCCCCAGAGTGGTGGCAGGGTACAGCCAACAATTTCGTTGCAGCTGCCAGCTTTGAAATTGTCACAAGTTGCCACAAAAATGTGGGGAGCACTTCGTCCTTCCCGTCCCTGTCACCTCAGAGAGTGGGGAATCTCAATCAGAAGTGCTACAGGGACCCGTGACAGGGACACTGAAGGTGAGATCTGGACTGAAAAAACACCTTGATATTGAACACTTCGCCAGGACCACCCGTTTTTATCTCCCTGATTCCAAGCAGGCTCAGCAAATGCCCATCCAATGGGATGCACAGAGGGGCTTCAGCTACAGAAGGGCCAGTACTGAGGCTTCCCAGTCCTTACCATTTACAAGTCCCCCTAATTTTTAACAGGAAAACAACCCAAAGCCCAGGTAATGTCTGTGCCCATGGCAGCCAGCAAACAGGGCTGGCTGGGACCCCAACTGGAGCCTCTGCTGGAAGCTGCCCCTGCCCTGGCACCAAATACCAGCATTTTACCATAGCCACAAGCTCATCCTTAAAAGTGTTATTCTTGTTTTGTAAAAAAAAAATAAAATAAAGTCTTATATTCAGGAAGTCCAATTCCATACACTCACCATCAGACAGTCTCCTGAGGCAACTGGTCCTCTCAGGGAGGATCAACATGGATGTCAAGCTACAGGGGTCACTGAAAAGTAAGTTCTTACAGATCCTGCCCAAGACATGATCTCTTTGTTACAAACCAAGCCAAATTTGCATAGGTATCAGAGAAGCAAATTAGCAAACAGACCTTCCAGGAGATCCTCATCCCACCAAATCCACCTTCCAGGAGATCCCCATTCCACTGAAGTCCCTTGAGCTGCCAATGGGCCCCAGGGATACTCCACATGCCAATTTTATTTTTTTCCAGTAAGTCGATACTTTATTTTGCAACTTTGTCCCCTCAAAGCCCCTTGAGCTGTCATAGGCCCATGGTACACTCTACATATCAATTTTATTTATTTTTTTAAGGATGTGGACAATTCCTTTTGCAACTTCCTTACAAATAAGGTGGTTTCAGACAGATTTAGCACTTTTGGCATCACTTTCACTGTCACTCCCATATGAGCACTGTGCTGTTTAGGATTTGGTCAAACATTTCTGAAGATTTTTCCTTCCTCCTATTCTACTCAGCCCCTCCTGAAATACAGCTTTAGGTATATTCAAGTGACTTCAGAAGCTATAGCACTAAGAACGAGTTATTGAGAAATTCCAGTTACCTGTCATCTACATTCATCCATCTTCCTTCCTTACTCAAGGCTCTTGGGAAAAGCTTTGCCGCAAATTAAGCTACAGCTCAAGGTTTGCTGATCAAGGCAGACACAGACCAAACTTCCCCAGGAGATCCAACTGCCCCTGCTGCAACAGTGGGGGACCTCTTTGGGTTTTGCTGGCTTATTTCTAAAACTATTAAGAAAAGGTTTCTGGGGGGAAAAGCCATTAAAGAATGGCATTGGATTTAAAGGCAACAAGCTGGTCTTGGAAAGCCAGGTTTAGAGGCTCTGTTTGGATAACACAATTCTATCCTGAGACAACCTCGGGTAAAACAGGCAATTTACATTAAATGTTAATGCTCCAGCAAAGCTGTTTGTACTGGCACGCTGTCTCACCAGCTCACTTCCCTGAAAACCCCTCAAACATTCCTGTATTTTAACACTCAAAACCTCCTTGTTCTCCTTGGCTCCACCGACACATCCTCGGCTCTTCACCACATCCATTTCCCAGATGGCCCTGCCATGCTCCCATCATGTGTCAGCAAAAGCCAGGAGCTCTAAATTAGGACGGTTCGAGTGATTTGCTGGCTGCGGTTTATTTATCCCATTTGTGAAATAAGTAAATTACTGTGGTATCCAGAAGAATGATAGAAGTTCAGTCACTTAAGAAATTAGCCCATCAAACAGAACCACATGATCCCGATCTTGGATTTGCAACCCGATTTAATAACCTTGTTGTGCTGGTTGCTCACATTCAAACCAGAACTGAAGGGTTATACACTTCTGTAATTAATACAAGAAAACAGTACAGGCAAAAGCGTTTTCCTAAAAATTGCTTTTACCTAAACAAATCTGTCGTGTTTCCTTCTGCCTTGGAAGGAGGGAGAAAAATGCCTTTGGAGCAGAGATTTCATAATTTCATTCATAAGTCACCACTCATGTTTTGTGCTGTTGACAGCTAATTAAGTTCTCCCAAGGTAAAATAAATGTAATGTTTTAAAGTTGCTTCCTTGCTTTAAAAAAATCTTGACTGATATTTCACTCACTTATTATTAATCAAGGAAAAACAACGGAACAGGGAATTTGAATTGGCTTCAGCCAGAATCCCAGCACCTTCTCCATCCTGTAAGTAGGTCACTAATCAGGTCTGGGTTTAATTTTGCTCAGTTCTGTTTCTTGGCACTGACAACGATCACCCTGGACACAAGTCCTGACTCGGCAGCTTCGGTGATTAGACAGTAAACTCCATTTTGCTTTGTAAGGGCAAAAGACATGGAAAGCTGAGCAAATGAGACAGCAACGCTGAGATACGGCACCCACTCCTCCAATGGTTTTTGAGTCCTATTTCAAGCGGCTTTGAGGAAAAGCCTTGATTTGTGCTGTTCCAAAGGATAACGGAAGCCTTCCTGCAAAGCCCCTGCACACACAGGGTGTTCCAAACAGTGGCTACGGTGAGACAGTCACTTAGAGCTGCCTCCAGCAGACTGCAGTGCTCCCTGCAAAGCCACAGCAAAGCAAAATCTGCTCCCACAGGTTCACCACAATAAACACATCCACTTGGAGAGGCTCCTTTATTCCTCCGACCAACACTATTCCACTCTTGCCTCACCCACGGGGCAGCGCCGAGAGCAGCTGACCTGTGTCACTGGCCAGGTCTGAGCAGACTAAACTGAACTAACGATTCAACCAAATAAACTATTCAAGTCAAAATCACCGGACACCTGAAAGCAGCTTTCAAAGCATCATTTATCAGCTGTATCTGCTGGGTCGTTTTCAACAACAGGGAGGAGAGGATCTGGGGAGCCACATCCCGCAGCACGAGCGCCAGGGTGTCACCGCGACGGCATCCGCAGCCGTTACTGCAGCAAAGTGCCTCTTCTTCATCCCCCGGAAGCCTGTGCAGGCGATAATTCAGCAGTAGCGGCGCATCGCTCCCCGCGGCACCGACACAGGCGAACGCGCCGGGAGCGCTGCCAGGAGCCCCAGCGCTGCTCTCAGGGCTCTGTTCAGGTGAGCGGCACCTCCCAGCCCAGCTCCACATCGATCGGCTCCGCGGCCATCACCCCACCAGCTAAATCACTCCAAGGGCGAGCCCTGCTGAGTTATGGGACCATTTCTCCTCCTGCCTCACCGAGAGCAGCTCACCATAAACCAACCTGAGCCAAGGTAACCCAAGCCTGGGAGTGGAACGGAACATGTGCCAGGGACAAAGCGAGACGGGCGCACGCTGGGGCTTCTGCTCTACAGAAAATGAATTCTGTGGCACCTCCTGGTCACGAGGGCGTGGATGACAGGAGCCCCCAACACAGCCCATCCCCCCCTCTGTTCCCAACAACCTCATCTTTCAAACTTGCTCTGCACAAGGGTAAACCCAAGCAAGGAAAAGATACAGGCCAGCTCTGCCAGGGTACACACTGCAAAACCTTCTGCAAAATAAACTTGTTTACTTTGCCAAACCAAGGGAACTTCATGTCCTCTTTGTGGTGAGTTATTCCAAGATGGTTTTCGCACGAGCCTGCCAAGGGGAATGTGAGGTTTGTGGGCTGTGTGGCAGGAGGGGTTTGGGGTGGTTGGTGGAAGTGATTGGGCTGGAGGTTGTTTTTTAAGTTCTCTGATTTGCTCAGTTTTCCCCTGAAGTGACCTACAAAAGCAAAGGGGAAGGGAAGAACTTGTGCTTACTTTCTCTAGTTTACTGCTGTCAAAGACACCTTAAAAGCTGTCAGAGATATTTTTCCTCTCGTTTTCTTCCTCCGTGTTGTAAATTCAGGTCAGGCCTGCATTTGAAGATTATCAAAAGGCAAACTGGAGAAACAGTCTTCTCTGAAAAGGCAACAGGGGCTGTGTTTGATGTCCTGGGGGCCACTCTGGCAGCATCACCACCAGGAGGGTCCATTGTCCCAGCTCAGCTGAAACAACAGGATCCAGAGATCTGATCCAGCTCTTAAATGGGGACAAACCACAGGCAGCAGAAATGCTACCACCTATTCCAAATTAAAACTGTCTGTGAGGATCACACGGACAGGAGCTGTGGGCTCAGCAGCTTCCCATTTGCACTGAATGCACTGGGAATGCTGCAGGACACCCCAGGCAGAGCAGGTCTCCTGAGGTTTGGCATTCCTTGCATTCCAAGTACAAATCCCGGGGATAACACCAGTCTCCCACCAAAATCAAGGTGCACCAGCCCAAATCAAAGACAAAACAAGGACAAACCCACTCACTTCCACAAGAAAGGCACAAAACTGGAACACGGACTGCTCTGGTATGAGCATTCCGCCTCTCCAAGTCCTGGTTGCTGGGAATCTCACAGCTCCACAACCAGGAATTTCAGCTGGGTTGGCTCAATGATGTGCAGAGGACACTCCAGGCTGCCTTTCATGTTTTCTCCTGTGTGTTGGGGACAGAAGATGAGGGAATTCTTTACCCTGAAAATACGCAATTATTTTAATAGGATTACATTGGAGATTGACAATATTTAGAACAGTCCCTGGAATTTATTAGCCTGCCAGCACTCCAGATAAGTAATTTGAATGCAAAGATCTCTTAAATTTAAGTAACTAACTGGCAAAGAGCCAATTCCCACCCTCCATGGTTTTAGGCACAACACTAAGTTTTGGAAATGAGCTCCTGAACTCAGCAGTAAAATGCCTCACATGCTAAACCTTTCCCAGAGATCTTTTCTAATGATGCTTTTGCACACAAACACAAGAGCAGAGGAGCTAAAACCCACAGATTAATCCTCCCTCTTTAAACATCTCACATTATTAGCAAAGTAAGTCATACATTAATGGAACATGGAGTCCAAAACGACACAGACGAATGTAGCTCTTCTGTAAAAGGAATACAGTGCAGCACAAAATGGCAGGACACTGAAACCTAGAACTGGCATTTTGGAGGAACACAATCATTTCTGCGAAGTCCCAAAAGAATTCCCGGCTCTAAGGAAGTGGCATGCCTTGGGGGGGTGATTTAAACGTCCCCTGCTGCATTCCCACCACCAGGACTGGGGAGGGCAGGAGCAGGGCTGCAGTGGGTGGGCAAACCAGCACCTCTGCCTGACTGGGCTCCCATCACAGCACTGGGAAGGGGCTGCAGAGGTGGGCAGTGTCAGAGAGACCCTGGGAAGGGACAAGGTGCTGCACCCCCCGTACCAGCCTCGTTGCCTTCCCTGAAACCCGCGTGAGCTCACAGGAAGCGCCCGACACACACGGCACAGGTTATTTACTTGGGGGCAGGGAATTAATAAAAGAGTCATAACTGGTATTTACATAAAGCCTGACATACTCAAAGCCCTGTGCAAACATTAATCCTTAACAGCCCTCAGAGGAAGGTCAGAGTTATCCTCTCTCCACATCGAGGAAATCTCTGACAACTGTGCTGGCAGTGGCTGTGGTGACTCTGGCTGCTCCAGCTCGCTGGGCTCTGCTCCAGCCCCAGGTGTGCCACCACACCTGCCCAACTCCCCTCAGACACCCCCGGGTCAGAGACATCCCGGTAACAGAGGAAACCAGCCAGTCCATCAGCCATGAATGACTCCTTGAAAGCAGCCACAACCTCTGTCAGAACCACTTGGCACTTGGCTCTGGCTCTGCCAGGGAGAAGCGGGTTTCTTTCTCCTCAGGCAGGAGCTCAAGCTGGCTTCCCTTTGGAGCCAGACAGAGCAGCCATCACATCTTTGCTGAAACGTTTTGCCATCAGCTCCGGAACATCCAGAGCAACTGCACTGGACAAAGCAACTGGGGAGAAAGGAGGGCCATAGTGGAAAGGTTGTCACTTCTGTCACAGCCATTTACCTTCAGTTTTGGGGTGAAAACCCTCTGTGAGACAGGCCAAGTCTGATCCGAGGGATCCATTGCAGAACCGGCAATTAAAGCAACTAAAGGCTCCACACCAGTGCCCAGCCCCACTCATCCTTTCACAGCTCCCACTGTGGGACAGGTCCCCACAACCCCCCGGCCCTGTGGACATCACATCACTCTCTCTAAAGTGGAGCCAGAAGGGCAAGCACAAGGAGCTGTACATGGAACTGCTGGTGCTGACAACCTCCAGGGGCAAACGATGGGTTACGCAAGGCAGCAGACACCGAGAAGTCAACTGAGGAGGAAATGAGGGCGCTTGGGGTAAAAGCACAGACAAACGTAAAGCAGAGTTGAGGCAGAGCTCTGAGGGCCTGTCCAGAGCACACGATCCTCTGCTGCTGTCAGTAGGTATCTGTAAAGCCCCTGAGCAGTGTGTCAGCCCTCGCTGGGCAGCACCACTCACCCACCCAGACAGGGCTCTGCACAGGACGCCACGGGCTGACAATCCACACTGGACTAAACAAACCTCAGGGTCCCACACTTCCCAGATTTTCAATCAGGACACTGTCCAAACATGCCAGCAGGCACTGCTGTTCCTTCCTTCCCCCAGTCAGCTGCCGAGGCAGCACCTTTCCCAAGCCCCACTCCAAAAGGAAAATGACTGAGCAGTACTGCAGCATCCTGGCTGACAGCTGCTCTTGAAGCCTTTGCTGAGCTTTTTCCCTTGAAATTCAACTTCCTGGCACCCCAGGGTGTGAGATACAACTCAGATAGGGAAAAGCAGGCACCCCTTCCAAAGGCTGCCACACTTCTGAAAAGGCAATTTAATGCTTGCTTTGTGTTCAAGCTGGGGGAACCAAACAGAGGAGAAGGAACATGTACAGGCATTATCCTGCTGGCCAGCCACCAAAAAGGTAATTAAAACCCTCCCCCTGAACAGGTGGGTCAACAAAACCAGCATTAATGCCTTGGATTGCCAAGGAAATGTTTCTGAGCACACAAGCCATCCCAGCAAGTCCCTGGGATCTGAAAGCACATCTCCGTACTCTGACACCTGGCCCATGATGAAATGGTTATTGATCCGCTGGGAGCCTCCAGCAGGGCCGGATGGAGCAGGGAAAGCACAGTCCAGGTGTGCTGGGGATGGGGACACTGCACTGCAGAGCTCACCTTGCCAGCCCTGCACAGCCCCAGGAGCCCCTGACTGACACACACGGCATTATTTGGGCAGCAGAGAATCCTCAGAGCCTCCCCAGGTCTTACTTGGGCAGCAGAAGATCCATACAGGCCCCCCATGTCTAGCAGAGCTGACCCAGAGCAGGAGTGTAAGGCTTGGGATACTCCTGGAGCCCTACACTGGAGCTGGAAGCCACAGGCTGTACTCCAAGAAGACAACAGAAGACACAGGGTGGGCAGAGCCAGAACCACTCACCCAGAGAGCAGAAACAGCCACCCCCCAGGGCTGACTTTGTGGGCCCAGAGCAACAAGCACCTTGATTTACAGTGCTGCTAGTGCCATTACAACACCGAGCTCGGAAGGAAAAGGTCCATTAAAAGATTGCTTTTAGTAGGAAATTTCACCGGAGATACATTTTCTCTTGTCAAGGGCACCAAATTGTCCACGTAATTTCAGGCCTCTGTAGTAAACATCCTAAAAATACAGACTTTTGCAGCAAATCACATTATCTTGAACAGGGTTTGCTGGATTCCTTTCCTCCCCTGGCTCAGGCCAGAGCTGGGAAGCCGCTCCACAGCCAGCAAGCTCTGCCCTGGCCCCAGCAATCTGCACACACCTGCTAAAATCCCATTGAGCAATTTTACAGCACACACCTCTCCGGCAAGGAACATTTAAACCTAATAGTCGGACAACTCAGAAATACAAAAACTGCCAGCACAGATAAGCACGTGCAAAAGCTGCCAAGGAATGGGACCGAGTCCCCTGCAAATGGAGGATTTTCAAAACTAAATTAGAAATTATCTAATAGCTCTGATCCTATCTCAGAAATAAAGATAATCTCTTTCAGCTCCCTTTCCGTGATCTTGGGTGCTCACACCAGGAAGAATCTGATTTCTTCAGATGGGTTTTTTAAAAGGCAGAGGTGTACTTTGTTCCCAAAATGCTGCCTTAAGAGCTCGCCCAGTTCTGAAAGCAAGTTTATAGCTGACATTAATCTTGCAAGTGTTTTGATAATTTTTTTTGCCATTTTTTAGGGGGGCAAATTTGACAAGTTTGTCACAAAATCCCCTCTGGAAACCAAACACATCCCAGTCTGTTTCCTCTAGAGGAACCACCCTCACCAAGTGGAGCATCTTCACCATGTCAAGAGCAGCAAGAAAGGGCACATGCCCTGCAAGCCCAGCAGGCAGCAATAAGCACCTTTCAGGTTCAGGTGCATTTATGTGCATGTTCTCCTATCAAGTTCACCCAACTTAGGAAGATCATAAAGAAACACGTATAAAGCACAAGGAAAAGATTCCCAGCAAAACCAAAGGGCCTCTCATCAAATCGTTTAATCGTTGCCCGAAGTGAAGCCCAGGCCAAGAACAGACTCTGTCAACTCTCCCAAGGTAACCCGGCTCCCCTCAAATGACCTTTACAAATGTCAAATCATCCACGACTCACTGCACCGCTTTTCACTGGAAATGAAGCCAACAGCTCGGAAATCCTACATCTTCACAAGATGCGGGAATTCTGTCCCCCGTGACAGGGGCAAGAACACTTTGTTCTCATCATTCACTTAAATATTACAGCAACCCCAGGCTGTGATCCTCATCACTTTAGAAGGAAAATACCAGGAGCAACTGGCAAAGCTTGATAATGCCTAAGCCTCCGGATGGCGCATTAATGCTCCCGGTGAGGGGGGGGCTCCGCCAGCCTGTGAAGGGCAGCACCCCCCGCACTGCCGTCCGGGAGCAGTGCAAACCAGCCCAGCGAGCCCTAATCCAGTAAGTAAAACAAGAAGAGCAACACGATGTCACTTCCCTTCAACGTTTACGGTTCAGAGAAGAGTTTGCCTTACTTGAGGCTACAAATATTGCAGCTGAAAGCATCGAACACGTCCACTGCCAACTTAGCCGCGAACTCGCGCAGAGCCATCGACTGCTCCACACGCCGGGCCCAAGATTTACTTAACACTTGGATCTGCCGTGAGTGAAGTCAACAAGTGAAGCGTCAAACAGTCCAAGGCAGGAGCCTTATGAAAAATACCTGCATAGAAATGCACATATATTAAGGCTACAGACCACTGGGTAGCTGCCAAAAATGATGGAACACAGTATGGTTTACTTATTTCTTTTTAATGGCTCTAACATTCCACCTGAAAAATGGGTCCTGGAGCTACGTAATTGGGGATAAAAATTAAGCGACAGTTGCCATTTGTCACCAGGGAAGCTGATCACACACATTGCTCACAGGATCACGCAGAGCACACCTGATCCCGAGGTCCCTCCTGACGGAGAGCAAAGGGGCACTGCAGAACCAGGTTGTTCCAAGTCCCGTCCAGCCTTTCCTTGAACACTTTCAGGGACGTCCTTCCTTTCATCCCTCTTTTCTTGTGGTCAACACGGGAAAATTACATTTTTAAACCAGAACAAGCTCCTCCAGGCACCAACATCAGTAACAACCTTAAAGCCTTATCTCAGGAAGCACTGCCAAGAAGCTGGCAGAGAAAAGGTGCCCTGTTTAATGGGTATTCCCCTACACCACATGGGATGTAGGAAGTTTCTCCTATACCTACCTTCCTTCCTTCCCTGACCTCATGGTAATGCCAGAAAATAGAAGCCAAATTAATTCCCAGAGATGACCCAAGGCCAGCCCTGTTACCCACAGTGATCTGATCCTTTCACTCCCACCAGTTCAGCCCAGCTCTAAGTAAGACCCGTCACAAAGGAAGACAGTTTAACACGGTTTAATATGCGAACCAGTTTTCAGGAAACTGGAGCAAACAGAAAGGAAGAAAAACAGGTTTTATTTACAGATTTCCTGACACTTAGAAGCCACATTTTCATTTCATTCCCACACAAACAGCTCTCCACTGGGAAGTTCCGCCTTCATCTCCTCATTCATTTCTGTCGGTGCTCTCAAAGGAAGCAAGGAAGTGTGCTCCATCCCTACGCTTCTTTCCAATCACAAAGCAGCCCAAAATAAACACGAGAAGACTCTGAACCACTAAATATTTTTAAGTACTTGACACCCAGTTCCCTCAGAGAACTGCACAGATTGCACATTCACAGAATGCTGGGATTCTTCACACATTTTCCAGGCCATGTTTCCCAGAATTTACAGTTTCTTCCAAAATATTGTGCAATATACTATACCACCGGAATACTCAACTGCTTGGCTGGACACACAAAAAGATTTGCTCATTTTCTCTTTTCAGTTTGTTTCAGGTGATGTTTCTATACAAGATTTTTTCAGCCAAACCAACAATACAGTAAAATAATTCCCTAAATCCCCGGAAGAGTTCGAGCTATCATCACACCAAGCGTCAACTCCAGAAAATTTCTTTTAGGAGACTATTGGAAGCAAGTCCAATAAGTTAAAAGTTAACTTAATTCTTCCAAATTCAACTATCAGAGATCTCCAGCCTCCCTAGGGAGAGGAAAAATCATGTATATACATACACAGAGAGGGCCCTGGGTAGGGTGGCCAGTGCCACCAGCCATGTGGCATCGGCGCAGTTATGACCACAGAGCTATTCTGGTTTTATGTACAGAGTTTACAACCACCTTATAAAAGAAGGATTTCCAGAAGGCAAATGGACCGACGTCTCAAAATAGAGTGTTTACATTAACGCTTGGCAAGCAGAGCCTGCAAACAGAGATGAATAGAGATAAGCTATAAAAAACACCGTGGACGTTTACTTGCTGGAATAGGAGCTTGTAATCCAATTTCAAGTCCTTCTGCCAAGTGTTACACACAGCATCTTTGTGTGTGACGTTTTCAGCCCCCACCGCCCCTCAGCGAGGATCAGCCAACGAGAAGAACCAGCAATTCCAGCAGAACGCTCCATTAAAGAGCTGTTTGGATGGCAAGTTACGATCTGGGTATATCCAAACTCACTGTCCCTCCATTTGTGGAAACATTAAAAAAATCGGGAAAGGACAATAAATGCTGCCTGAGGGGCACGAGGGAGGCCAGAACGAGGGCAGAAAAACAAACCTTTCCGCACCTTTCTGCTGTTAATGGAGAACAAACAGGCTTTGCCTGCATTTGGAGGCTCATGAGAGCCCTGTGGATGGAATTACTGTTTTGTAATTAAACGTGTCTGTTTGTTCCACACACAAATAAAAAAAGTCATATAAAATAAGCCAATTTCAGTCAGCTCTCCCTGGATGAACCAGAGCAGGACCATTTTGGACCTGTGGGCACATGCCCACACCCATCACACCACAGCAAGGGCGACCCAGCTCCAAGTGCCAACTCCAACTTCCACACTTTCATACTTCTGAAAACTCCTAACAACCCTGATTACACCGGGTTTTGGTGTTTTTAATGCATGAAGTTATATTTTTAATATATAGGGGTTTATATAGTGTGTATATATATATTTTTATCCTTTAGTATCACCTGATATCTGGGAAGAATTCTTCTTCCTGTTGGATTTCAGTTTGATACAACACAGCAAAGATCCCTAATTCAGTTAATCACTCATCACATAAACAAAGAAACCTCTTGAGAACCAGAGAGCAACACGCACATGTATTTGCAATGCATAAGAGGATATTTTTTTTTAAACTGTAACAATGCAATCTATTCAGTGTGAAGAGTCTGGGAGGCCAATTAAATACTTTGGGTTCCATAATTATAATTGCAGTAATGAATAGGAAGGAGCATTACGGCTTGCACAATGCAGTTCCTCCTCAAGTCAGTGATTCACTTCTTGTCTGCTTTCAACTAACCTTTTGTGTCTCTTCATATCAGATCTTGCAGATTACTTTGACTAGAATAAAAATATCCCCAAATATCCCAGGTAATGTAATACATTTGGCATCCCCCAACTATGCCTGCACGCAGCCTGCAGAAGGGATTCTGCACTAAATGGATAACCTTAGTTTTGATTAATTAATGAAAATACAACATAGCTCAGGCCACTGGCAAGCCCATGACAATAGGGGAAAGCTGAAACCTGGTTGCCTGGGAGGTTTTGAGGTTTTTTTCCCCCTCTAAAATAGCTCTTCCTGATGGCCCCTCCCCTGGAAAGCAGCTTTGGTGAAGGATTCCTCTCCCTCATTTTCTTCCTGCAGCACCTTTTATCCATCCTATGCCTGCAGAAAACAGCCTCAGGAAATTGAGGACTTACTCCCAGAGAAGCTAACCCCAAATTGCTCCGTTTCCACTTAGAAAATGCAAGAATTATCTTTTGGTTGGTTGGGTATTTTGCCAAATATTCTTAGGGCTCCCCTGGTCTTGATGCCCACTGTACTTTGCTGCATTTTGAGAATGAATCACCTGACAGGAACCCCTTAACTCCTGAGAATTTCCAAACACACCAGAGCTGAGGTACATTTTCCCCCAAACAATTACCACCTTTGGTAAACCTTACGCAGGATCTCTCCTGCAAAACCAAGCTCTTTCTCCCTGAAGGAGAAAGGGTTAACACTGGGCCAGAGCTGCACAGGCACCACCTGCCCCCCTTGCCTTGAGGAAATGAAAACAAGAGATGTAAGTAAATCCAGCTTTATGAATTCAAAACTTCAGCCACTGCTTGGGAGACAGCAAAGCAACATCCTTCATAGATGCACAGAGAAAGGGAGAAGTTTATTTTATTGATGGAAGACCCAGAAAAAGGCAGATCCTAATCTGGGCGAGTGAAAAATCTCCTGCTCTGTACAACAAACGGGACCTGAAGTGCCAAGCACTGCAGGGATTTATTACAAATCTGAGGAAACAACAAAACACCCCCCCCTTCCTGGGGTTAAAGCAAGGTGCTTTTGGACTGTCACTGCTCATCAGAAGTGACTCTGAGGACCATCGAAGGCCCTGCACATCGCGGCACACTCTGCCTGTGTAACACCACGTAAACCAGGCCTTTAGAGAACCTTCTGAACACACTGCCTGCCTCCAGAAACTCACCTGGGCACCCTACTCACCTGGAACACACCTTCACTCCTCCACAGCTACCCTGGGTTTACTTCTCTTTGGTATTGTTCAGAAAAAGACTAATTCAAAGAGTCAACCCTTGCCTGGTTGAGGACAGCTCAGAGGACAAAAGGAGCTCTGTAAGATCACTAATTACTCACTTACTGCCTTCTAACAAAGGAAGCTCACAGAATCTGTCATCAGGACTGTAAGGAGACTTACCAAGAGCCACAAGCAGCCCCATGTCTGCCTGTAATTAAACAGACCTGTAAAACTCAGCGCTGCCACAATCGGGTCCGAGCGCATGCGGCCACGTTAGTTGACATCTCCTGTTGACTGAATTAGAGCATCTTCTAATGAGGCTCGCTTCAAAATCATTTTACATCCATTTGCTCATGTCAGCATCAATGTATTCAGCATTATCTACCAATTAGTAAACCGGAAAACATTCTTTAGATAATCTAAAATCTCACTAAAATATTCAACGTGTCATTCATTTACTACAAACTGCCCTATAAAAACAAATTACTGGAACCAGCTGTCACAAAGCAACAAGTGTCTCAGGACAGAGTGGTTTTTAAACTGAGGGCTTTGACTGTGAAAGTGTGAGGCGCTGGTATTCTGTCTTCATCTCCAGCAGAATCAGCCACTTCCAATACCACTTGGAGACCACTCCACCTTGGAGTTCAGAAGGACATCGTGGGAGTCAGGGCTGAGGGCTGGGAAGGGGTTCACCTGTTAAAAGAAACCAGTGTCTGTCTGGGATTTCACCTTCTGGCTCCTCAGACCAGTACAGTGCCAAGGACACAGCACAGTGAGGTGCTAGCCTAACCTAACCCAACCCAACCCAGCCCAGACACCTTCTCAGTCTGCAGTTAGGGACGATCTTCCTCGCCTTTCCAGGCTTGTTCAGGATTGATAGACTCAGCGATGGGAAGGTGTTTTCCACTAGATCAGGCTGGCAGGGATCTCAAACAGCTCTCCACGCGCAAGCCAAGCCTGGTGAACAGTGCCAGGGCTGCAGCTCAGGTAGGGCACGTTGCCAGCCCCGCGCCAGCCCAGCCAGGGACTGCTCTAGAAGGATTCCTAGTCCAGGAAACACCCAACAGCAGCCTCCAGGTGAGCTCACCCAGCACCGGGGCAGTCCATGGCCTCGGTAGGGTGAGGATCACTCCCTGCCACACCACCACACTCCTCCACTGCCAGAGCCACCCCCAAATCAGCCCACCTCATCAGCTCCCAGTGGGGGCATATGTTAGGAAGAGGACTCTGCATGCCTTGGCAAAAACAGGGCAGAAGCTTTTTGGGTTTTTTCCTGCTCAAAAGAAGTAAAACCCCTTGTTTTTCCCTAAGTTTTGCAGGCACAGGAAGGGTCGTTTGGAGGGTGGCTGGCTTTTTTTTTTTTTAATCTCTGGAGCGTGGCAGAGCAGTAAATCTTGCATTATGCTCTGAAGAGTGTCAGGTTTGGGCTTCATTTTGGTCTCAGATTAGACTCCTGAAGCAATGAATCTTCTATCACAGAGGCCATTACCAACTCAGTTTTCCTTCATTTTGGACTGCTTTATCCCTGATTGTGTTATCAAACTTATCTCCAACCCCCTCAGCTGAGAGAGGCTCAGCAGACCTACAGGCTTCCCCTGCACTAGGGGAGGTTTAGGTTGGATTTTGGGAGAATTCCTTCCCTGAAAGGGCTGTCCAGCCCTGGCACAGCAGCCCAGGACAGTGCTGGAGTCACCATTCCTGGAGGGATTTGAAAGCCAAGTGGATATGGCTCCTGGGGACATGGTTAATGTGGTGGCCTTGGCAGTGCAGGGTTAATGGTTTGACTCAATGATCTTAGAGGGCTTTTCCAACCTAAACGATTCTCTGATTCTAAATTACCATATGCAAATCGTGATCATTTAAAGGCATTTATAAAAATCAAGTAAAACAGCCCATGAATATTGAAAAATGTTTAAGTGCGAAGTTAAACGACAATTTTCAAAACACACGAAGGAAATCTGACCGTAACCAACCAGTCCCATGAAATACCGTATCTATCATCAACTTTTTAATTACCAATTGATCAACATGTAGACAGTGTAATAGCTTTCAGCTTTTAATTACTGAACTATCAAAATTCCAACCAAAAAAGGAACCTCCAGAGATGAAACTGTAATGCTTGATTATTCACTGCTACATAATGAATGATTTGTTTTTAAACAAGATGTCAAGTTCCTCATGTAATCCATCTGGATGTGTGACTCCGCAAAGCTCACACTGCCCATACTAAGTACCTCTTCTCCCTCCTCTCCCGACCCCACGAGCAAAGAGGTTTTGGGCGATTTCCCCTCCCCTTAAGGCAAAACAGTCCCAAATCAAGGGGCTGACAGACAAACAAACTGCCAAACCACGAAGCAAATCCAGACACGCTGCTCCAGCTCCCTCCAAAGGGACAGGTTTTGCCTGGGAGGGAACAGATACTCCTTCCAACTTGCCTGTAGTCCCAAGGAACCAGCTCTAAACCGAGAAATACATCCACGGGGCGGTGGGCATGGAAGTGCTGCCTCTCACTTCGCACGTACGGCACCGGCAGAGGCACCGATGCCGCAAGATCTGGGATGCAGCTCCCAGGTTTTCTTCCCACAGCCTAAGCCGAGCGAGCACTGCGAGGATTTAAGTGCTGGCATTACACAGAGAAGTACATCAGGGCAGGGAGAGGCTTTTTAGCTCTGCCCAAAATTCAGCATCGAGCTGAACGTCACATCCACAATCCCCTCCACTCACTAACACAATCGTCCTCTCCTCCCATCTGTTTTTATCCCAATAACCATTCCCACCTCAGAACCCCAAATCAGCCCCCTGCAAATTTCTGTTTCCGTGGTAAACGCACAGGATCCAGAGGTTTTCAGCAATGTGACAATGTGTCTCGAGGTCACAGAGCCCTCCACGGTCTGCACCCCCTGGAGAAGATTCTGCCAAATCCAGGTTTTTTTGTGTTCAGAGAGACATTTCTCAGAAACACTCGTTTGCAAATTCAGGGATCTGCAGGGATGTAAAACATTCTGGAAGTAAGAGTGTTAAACAAGGGTGGTTCAAGCAGAGCCTATTAGTCATTTAAAAACAAAACTCCCAGCAAATAACACATTTGGTCCTTCAGCGCAGTGGCAATGATGAACATCCCTCAGCCTGAGTCCCTGGTGTATAACCCTTCAGACGTTCCCTATGCACATCATCCCCGAACAGTTATTCCACAGAATGGCATCTGTTCCCACAAAAAACAGAGAACAAGAGCCTTCTATTTTCCTTTGTCACAGCCTCGGAACCCCAGTTATTACCAGCCAAACCTGACAAGACTTTCCCCATAAAATCACCCACTCCAGCCACATCTGGGCTCTGATTTGCACACGGAAACCACAAGCTCCTTCCTCGCACTTCCCTTGGGAAGCTGCTCGCATGCCGAGCTTGTACAGATTTCCACATAAGAAATTCAGTAATCAGTCCAGGAGCTGTAAGCACTTATGACAACAATATCTATCAACACTTACCATATTTACAACTAAATCATGTAAATACCAGGCAGCTCTCCTCTGCATGCTGATAATCCGGACAAATGAAGGCTGCAAGAAACCACTCCAAGAGGAGACCAGACAAACACAACCTCATCGGGTGGGAAACAAGCACCGATGGCACTCCAAGATCACTGACAGCACTGAGCACCCGACAGCAGAGCAAGGGGAGCACGCAGGGCCACCCTGCCTGGTACAGCCACGCCAGCCCTCAGTCATTCACAACAGCTTCCCGTGCTTGGCTCTGTGTATTTTCTGTACATATTCACGTATTTTGTGCCTATTTCGTAAATATTTCATATATAGGATCCCTAATATTTCCCAGAAAAACAGAAACAAGCTGCTTCAATACCTACTCAGAGCTCTTCCCTCTCCATCTGCCTTTGAATTCCTTATAAATTCTAGGAACCACTTTAAAATGAAAAGATCCCAATTTCAGAGAGGCTTTTCTCCCCCCTTCAAGATGGACCATTTTTATTACGCTCATTAAACTGACCAAAATGACTCTTCAGCTGGTTCACTCAAACGCAGCTTCGAAAGCAGTTGAGACAAACGCTTTCCCAGATCTTCATGAAAGAAAAGCGATTCCATACGTAATTGGATTTTTTGGCACAACAAAAATACCAAGTTATTAGAACGCTCACATGGATCGTGTCTTTAATGGACACCAGAGTCCTCAAACGCTACAGACCCATATTATGTAAAGCAACAAGGAGCTGCATTTCCAAAGGTTTCCCAGAGGATTCGGGAACAGCTTGCTGTGCAAGATTTGTTTTTTTGGCCAGTGAAATCCAGAGGGAGGGAATGATCCCACTTTTCCTCCAACATCCTCCCTGTCTGTGCACACCCACCAACATCCCCATTAATTCTGGTACAAAATCCCTTCATCCCTGAGAATCCCTTCACCCACTGGATTGGCCACTCCATTGGGCTCTCCCTGGGAAGAGGCAGATGACCAGGCTGAAAATAGCTTACTAATCCTAATTTATTTACTGCAGAATCATTTCATCCATCCCCCACTTTCAGATGGGGTTTATACACCCCCACAGACCACCATTCTCCCCTGGAGAACTATTTTTGTTCCCTTATCCTGCCTTGTCCATAAACCCAAAGAAGTCAGATTTTGGGGGGGTGCAGTGCATGGGGGGAAGGAGAGGAGGGAACAGTGACTTGTGAATACAACAGGTTACCCACAAGGCACTTATTCTTGTAGGAACTGTAAGAAGAGTCATTCTGCAGGAAACACTAAAATCACATTTAATGGGACTCTTGCTAAAGTCAACCTCCCCCTTCCCAAACAGGAACGAGATAATAGACCCACCCAACCTCACAGAAAACAGAAAGAGTATCCCAAACCAGACAGCTGGATCTGACATACCACACATGCCTTCCCAAGCTGCATTCCACACACATCATGTTGTGTTAACATACTTGAAAATGCTGGATCCAATTTACCAAGGAGAGCCTGGAGGAACAAGCCATCCTCTAACTGTGCATCTGAAATTCTCCCAGAGTGATTTAAGAGCTACATCACTGGGTTTGCTATAAACCCTCTGTTTACAAGGCTCCTTGGATTCCTACAGAGCAATAAATGATTTGCCTCCAAGTATTTTCCTTATTTCTCATCTCTGAGGTTCTCCCCCTTTCTCCGGCGACGTCCAAGGGGAGCAGTGTTAATCTCCCATCTATCCTGCTTTAATCTTCACTCTTACTGAGGAGAGACACGACTGTGCTCCTCATGCTGAGGAAGCAATACCTGGCAGTTATGGATTCAGGGAGTTGATTAAATGTGTACATCCTGTTAAAAATTCTATGGAATGATTAAAGTGTAAGACCTTTAAATCGAAGCAGAAGCTGTTCGCGTGGACAGAGCTCAGGAACCTCAGTGTGGGAGTCGCTTTCAGTGGTTCTGCCTACTCGGGGATGAGTAACATCTCCTTCGGAGCCACCCACAGGTCAGGAGCTGAGGAAAACCAGTCCCTAGCAGTGACACAGCAGGAACAGCCATTGTGTGTCATGACCCTACAGACACAGAGTCTTACTGACACTCCAAGCAGTCCATAAAATCATAGTAAATGAAGGTCAGAAGTGAAAAGTGTCAGAGGAGAAATCACACTCAATTTCTATGCACCAAGAAGAAACTTCCCTGCATCCACACTCCAATGGTGACTACGGACAAGAAGCAGGAGCAGGTTACATGGGTCCTGCCTCATCCCCAGCACGAGTCACCACAAGCATCTACACAGGACAAGGGAGGCACGATGCCCGACAGCCCACCCTGCTTCAGGCAGGGATCTGCGCTACCCCCTGGCCTCCAGAACGGGAATAATCCTGGCACACGCCAGGGAACTGCACATTGTTTCTGTGGACTGTGCACAGCATGGTAAAAAACAAGGGTGGCAAAGAAATTAATCTGCCTGGAGACCCAGAGCTGCTGTCAAGCCAACACCATGACAACCCTTCCCATAGCAGGCAGGGGTTTCACTTTGCTGGTTCCTGCTGCGTCCATCCCGGGAAAGCTGGCTCACTCCGAGGAGTCCTAACGAACCAACTGTCCCCCAGAAGCTCCACTTGACAAAGCTGACGCCCGATGATGACAAGCATTCACAGCTTTGATGGTTGTCAACCAGCTTCCCCCAGCGCCACGGAGCCCAGCCAGGCTGTCAGCGGGAGACGATAAAGGAGACGGCATCGCTCAGGATCTCAGCACCGAGCGCGTTACCCCGTCATCCAGCAGCAATCCCCGAGTAAGGGAGGGAGAGATCACGGCGTGAAGGCTTTCAAAGAGCTGCTGACACCCAAACCAACGCAGCGTGCTCTCTGCTTAGCAGAGCCCGTGAGTGCACAGCAGGGCCTGTCCCCCAGGCAGCTGGAAACAGCACCTAATTCCATACAGACTGGGCAAAGCAGAAGGGGTAACCCTAAGGAGCTTTCCTGCTTCTACCAAGTTTCTAAGATCATGACCTATGTCTATGTTAGTTAATGTGAATGAAGATATCAAAGGGACAACGGGAGCACAATTAGTTCAAACCCTATTTTCAGGCAAAATAGCTAAGAATGAGAATCCAAAACAAACATGCTACAGCAACAGCTCTGTAAATGCAGATATTTCAGGTCCTCACTACAATGAAACCAGTTAGAATTAGCTGAACAACCTCACAACTGAACTCTATGGAGCGATATGGGGTCTCTGTGTTTGTCCCCTATGCTCAAAGCAACTTGGGTCTGTCCAACACCAACCTAACTGTGGATGATCCGAGGTGTTAAGGGATGACCTGGGGTATAACAAGCCCCCTCACTCAAGCAGGTGTTGTCAAGACCCAACCAGCACTTTTTGGAGCAGTACTTCTGCAAGTGACCCATCTGATCTGCCGTGTCCAGCCAGGAGAGCAGCATCACCTTCTGCTCTAGGAAAGCAGAGAAAACACTCCCGGTTGCTCTTCACAAACCTCAGCAACAGAGTTGATCCATGAGGAATGAAAGCCTGTGCAAACACCACTGTGTTACCACAGGCACTGCAGCTCCACCGTGGTACGGGTGACTGTCTGGATGCTATGGAGCGCTGCCAGCATTAAGGACCAGGGTGGATGGATGCCCACATGGCTCCAGCCAGCACGGAGGCACTGTGAGAAGAGAAGCCTTTACAGCTGAGCCAGCAGCCTCTCCCTCGATTTGACCCAGCTACACCATTTCAGCACTTCTCAGTGGACAAAGGGCAGCTGCTGCCCAGAGTTATCCCACACCACACCAGGGCAATGGGGTGGGAATGGCTTCAGAGAAAGTCACTGTGCTTTCCCGAGGTCAAGGAAGTATCGGTGTCATGGAGCACATCCCAGAGTAGCAACACTGTGCTAAATGCATGAAGTGAGAGCTCTCTCTGAAGAATTAGGGACGGACGTGCCTCTGCACGGCTACAAAATCAGGGCCGTGGGGGCATGAGGTGCCTTTATTTCTGTGTGTTAGCCCAGAGGCTACATGGAAAGTTTCCTTTCCGGCCCAATTCTCACAGAGCCCTACTTTGCTGCAGCCCCAGCTCCAAAGCTGAACATGACTAACGTTGAAAGTGCTCTGCCAGGGAAGCTGCCAGGCAGCCTCATTTAAAAACAGGGAAGCGGCAACAAGCAGTTCCTCATGCTTGATCCGATTACTCTGATCTCTTGACGCTGCAGACTCAGACTCGTATTTCTATTGCTCTGTGGGGGGAGCAGGGGAGGGAGGGAATGTCACTTTGCTGCTTCGTATTTCTTTCTTCCTGTCACACTTTAGAGAAAGGATATACACTACCAAGCAATGGAAAGGAACGGATGAGGGGTCTGGGATGCACCCACCTCGCATACAGGATATCACACAGGCAGCTGGTACACCCAAGACCTCCATCAGGCCACCACCCACAGTAGCAGCACTCCTAGACCTCCCACACTGGAGCCTGGCAAGCCCCAGTATGGTCTCATTCTGCCCACGGAAAGTTCATACCTATAAACAGCATTACTGCTCTAACAGAAAGGTCTGTTTCTGTTGAATGCTGAGGTATCTCAGGTCCAAGTGTCGTCATGTTTGGGACTAGCACCCAAGTGCATCTCTGTGAAGGAAGACCCCTACCGACAGAGTCCAGCCCAGAACCACCAACTCCAGAGCCCTGCTGATGGCTTGGGGAATGCAATGACATTTACATTCTGGAAGCAGACCTTGGAGGAGATCATAAATCAGATTCAGGAGCTCGCTGCTAAAAAAGTACATCACGAGATCACAGAGGTTCATTCCAGACGTAACACGAGCCCAGGCTTTTATACACCAAGCGCTCCTCAAGTCTAAGCACAACTTCAGGTCAGCCCCATGGGCAGCAGCTCCAACAGCTCATTGGCATCTCCCTGCTCTGCAAGCAGAGATCACCGTCCCCCATCACTTCCACTGCTCGGCTCCAGAACGTGGAACACAAGCACCGCAGCCTCGCCAACCTGTGGAAGGCTCAAGCCGGGAATGTAACTGCTCAGGGCAAACTTCACAGCTGGGACTGGCAGAGGAAGAATGTTTCCAACACAACTATTTCCCACTGCCAAACACACACCTGGGCTTGAAAAAATACTGGCCCTCATGTACTGCTAAGAGACTATTCCCCCTTCAACATTAGTACCTGACTGGAACTGCCACTAAGAGGGGGGTGGAAAACCAGGTTGTGTGGTTCAGGCAGGACCTACAAACACAGGCAGTGATACTTCAGAAGGAAAAACCAAGGCAATGCCACCACAGACCTGTCAGAACGCAGCACCTGCACATGAGACTATCAGCAAACACAGAGAAGCTGTCAGTGTTTCCACGGACAAAAAAATATCCAAAAAAGCAAAACTAAAGACATTTTCCAGTTAAGCTACTGCTGACAAAAGTTTGTATCTCTGAGTAAAGAGATGTGCCTAAGTATCGCTTTGATCCTTCAGACTGGAACTTAATGGGGTATCAAGTCTTCTACTGACTCACCTTGAGAATTCTGTAAGGTCAGAGTGTTTTTAAAGCTCAACTTTTTAAACCACAGAAGAACACAGTCAATTAAAACCAAACCACAGGGTTAAAAATAGCTGGCCCAACCCTACGGGTGGACGCTGCTGGTCTAAAATAACCAGGGCAGCAAATGTCCCTGGTACAACCCAGTTGAGTGTTTTAAATATGAGCAGCCACCGACCACATGCCGCAGGCGAGCGCGTGGGGCAGGCTCAGCACTGATTCCGAGAACTACTGCTGCTCCTCAGGGATTTGTATCCCTCGCTACAATTTGGAGCGAGGTGAAACAGGCTGGCCTGAAAGTCAGAGCCCTATCCAGAACTGTACAGTGCTTTGTGGGGCTCCTCAACGCCCAGTTCAATGTCGTGTAAAGATGCGAGGTGAGAGCCTGATGCACAACAGAGCCAGAAAACCCGAAGGCTCAACAGGTAACAAGGACACCAGGAAGGAGAAAAACTGTTATGGCAAAAAAGGCTGAGAGAAAGCAAATGGGTGGTGGTCACACAGGGGCAGGGCCATCAGAGTGTCGCCCGCACCCGCAGTTATCGCAGCTGGGGCTCTGCCTGCCCGTACAAATTAAAAACTGGAATATCTAAATCCAGCTCGTGGCTGAACCACAAACGCCGACTCGTCTCAGCGCAGCACGGGCCAGCCACCACGCGCCCCAGCCAACAGCTCCTCGTGTCCCAGTTACCAAAGCTGAGATTGAAGCCTCGTGGTATTTCCCTTCAAACTTGCCTGCCACACATCCAAACTCACCCTCTTCCCCAGCACGCTGCCCCGAAGCGCCCGAGCCCACACCGGCCGACCTTCAAAGCGTTTGTGGCGGAGCTCCCCGGGAACCGCAGCAGCAGCTGCTCGCTGCAGCGTGCAATTACATCGCAGGAGAGCAACTGATTTATGGAACTTAAACAAGTACATACCACTCCTAATTACAACATTCCACCTAGGCTCTCTCCTTCGTGGCAGGTTTCCACACAGAGTCCCTTTATTTAGCGCTGGTGGGTTTGCACCACTGAACCCTCCCCAGAGGAACAAGCACAACTTATTTTTTTAATACGTAGCATCCAATTTCTCAGCAGAGACATCGGCTGCGTGTCCAGCTTTGCTTGCACTCTTAAACCTCAGTGTAAGTATTCATTTCTGGCCCAGCTCCAGGGAAGGCTGCAGCCTTGCACCCGCAATCTGCTCCCAGCCTCTGGAGCCTGCTCAGATCCTGAGCCACGTCTGAATACAAGAGGGAGCCCCTGCTTTCCTGACAAAAGTACCACCAGGTGATACCAAAAACCAGAATAGGAACAGGTTGTCAAAACCCCTTTACAAAGTATGACAATAATCCCTAGAAAAACAAGCATTAAGCAGAAACATCCAGAAAATTCTGCCTACATGCCAGGACCAGGAAGGTGGCTTTGGTTTTTGTGAGTAAACGCATTCTGAGGGGTGCTCGGATGGTCCATTTAAATACAGGGCGTATCCAGGTTGGAACACAGGTTTTATTCCAGGTGGCCTCAGGCAGATGCAGGGTTAACGCGCTGACCCATTTTCCATGCAGCAATAGGGCAGAGAGCACGCCCGATGGCACAGCCATGGCCCCACGAACGCCTCTGGTCCTGGCAGGACCGGGGGAAGGCTCGCCAAGCACCCGGGCGACCGAGCCAGAGCTGTTTGCTTACAAAGCCTTCTTTATTTACACACCAGGAAAGACAGCGCAAGGCAAACAAAGACGACGGCAGCGCAGCATCGGCAGAGCAGCCGCTGATACGGCCCAGGGGTCCCGGGGGAGTGCGACTCTTCTCCGGCCTCCTATCCCCACAACCATCTCCGTGCACAAACGGTGGTCGGCTAAGGGGATCCCAGCTGTGTCCATCCCGATGGCATCCATCCCAACAGCATCCATCCTAGTGATGTTCGTCCTGCCAAAGGTGCTGCAGCTGCCCCCTCTTCAGCGCTGAACGTGCACAGAGCAGAGCGATCCCCTCGCCTTCCCATCCCGAGGAGCCTCCTTGGCAGTGGTTTCAAAACAGATTGTCGTGCTTATAAACCTGGGCTCAACTGCCTACATGCAAGACAAATGAACCCAAGCTGTAACCCAGATGGATCGCCTGATTCCCCAGCCCCTTCCCCGCCGGCGTTCGCGTCGCATGCAGAACGCAACGTGTGTTGCTGAAGGCCAGGGATGAGAAGACTCGCCTTGCTTGCATACAAAGGCTCCTCGGAAACTCACTCCGTGTTTACAAAAGAGCCTGGTTTAGCGCAGCCGCGGTGGGAGCACTCGCTATCTTCACGGGGGGCTTCTCTGGGGCTGGTTTAATGTCGGCAAACACGGAGGCTGCAGCCACAACCACCCTTCACCAGCCCATCGCAGCTCTGTGCCAAGGCCAGGTCGCAGCTCCGTGACGATGCTGTCTCCAAATGCCTCCCACTGCTTCAGCGGGAAAGTTGCTCTTCCTAAAGTGCTGTGTGGCACCGCTCCGCAGACACGCTGCGTTCCACCCCAGCGCTGCCCGACTGCCTCGGTGTGAGCCGAGACCATTCCTCAGCCCTCGCCCTGCTGCACAGGGGCACTGCGGAGCCTAATTAACCGTAAAGCCTCGAGAGCAGAGAGAGGAGCCACAGAAACACACAGACCCAGCCAAACGCACAGGCTCATCCCGAGTTACTGGCTCAGCTCAAACCAAGTCCCAGAGGTACCTACTGCTGTTCCAATCACCCCCATGCAGGGAGACAGCAGAGCCCCGAGCCTCGCTCCGCATCACGGCGGTGCCACCACGGCAGTGCCACGGCGCTCGCACCGCGGTGCCTCGGGTGGCAACCGCACAGGAGACACAACAGCAGCACTCTGCGATCCACGCCAACACTGCTGCCACACACTAACACTGTCTTCCCAGAATACTGAAGCTAACAAATAGATAGCTTGGCAAAAGGGGAGAACAGGGAAAAAGAAAAAAAAGGGGAATCTTCAACTGTAAGGAAATTTTGCCTAAAAGCAAGAAGTCTGGGATTTTATCCGTGATTCACAACACAGCACCACAACCACAAAATAGCCATCCTCCCCTAAACAGCACCACAACCTCGGCTTATGCTGCGTGGTGCTTCTCACCCCACGTACGGGTCAGGCACACCTGCTTCGATCCAGCATCCAGCCCTGCTTTTGATCCCTTCAGCGGCTCCGAGATCCCACATCGTGGCATTCCGCCCTTCAGCCGGGTCACGGTGACAGGCTGAGCCTGCCGGGGCATCACTCGGCCTCCAGTTAAAGACTGCTCTTACACAGAGGATTCAAGGTGAGGTTTTAAGAGCAAGGCGGCAAAACAAAGGATGGAGGCAGCCGTCCTGCAGGAGGGCTCTTATTTCCAATTCAGGCTTCTCTTGGTGCCAGGGTCTCCAGGTCACATCACCGGCGGCAGATACACCCGGCAGCGAGCAGCACCGAACGCAATCCCACAAACAGCAACAGAACATTTGAGAAGCTACAACACACCGACCGCGGGACCACCCGGATGGCTACTGCCGGGCACGGAGGAGCCGGACCGGAGCGTTTCCCGGTCTCGCAGCTCAAAGAGCCGGCGCGGCGGCTCGTTCCCATCGCTCCCGGCTCCCCTCAACGGGCGCTCCGGGATGCGGGGCGCGGGGCACAGCCGAGCGCGCCGTAGGGAAACGGAGTCCCCGGCGGAGCCGGCCCCGGACGGAGCGGGAACAAGCCGAAAGCAACACCGGCTTCCTCCCTCCACCACAACCCCACCAAAAAGGCCGCCCGGGGAAGAGCGCGGGGAAGGCATGGACATGTACACAGGCTGTGAATAAAGCTCTTTGTTCGCCGCGCTGCTGGCCCCTGCGTCCCCCCTTTCCTACGAGCGGGATTCAACAGATCGCTCAATAGCCTCTTGTTCTTCACAAACATCCCAGGCAGAGCACCCACTCCCTCCGGCCATGCCGCCCCGTGCCGCCCCACTGGCACGCTGGGAACGTGGGCTGGTGTTAACGGGGAATGTTTGAATGGAAGATTCAAACCGGACACGAGCGCAAGTCGCTGCGGCGGCTCCGGGGCTCGGCGGGAGCGATGCCGGGCTGGGCGGGGGGCTCGCCCGCCGCGCCGGGGGCACCGCGGAGAGAACCCCATCGGCCCCGCTCGGGGGACCTCGTTAGCCTCGCCTAATTAGCGCCCGCTGCAGCCGCAGCGCCCGAGCCGGGTGATCGCCCCCGAGCGCGGGGAGGGAGGGCGGTGGGAGCGGCTGCGGCGGAGCCCCCGCGGCCACCGGGGGAGGGAGGGGAGGAAGGAGAGAGAGAGGAGAGGGAGGGGAGGAGAAGGCAGAAGGAAGCGCCGCGCAAGTTCTACTCGGATTCCAACAGGTTCCCCGCTCCCGCGGGGGTGCAGCATCGGAGGGAGGGCGGTGGGAGCGGCTGCGGCGGAGCCCCCGCGGCCACCGGGGGAGGGAGGGGAGGAAGGAGAGAGAGAGGAGAGGGAGGGGAGGAGAAGGCAGAAGGAAGCGCCGCGCAAGTTCTACTCGGATTCCAACAGGTTCCCCGCTCCCGCGGGGGTGCAGCATCCCCCGCCACCGCAAACACCGGGGGNNNNAAACACCGGGGGGAGGCGGAGAGGGGGAAACAGAGGGAGGGCGCACAGCAATTAGTTTTTAATTGCGAGGCCGCTGATGAGCCCCCGGGCAGCGGGAGAAGCCGCTTCCATGGAAACGGGCAGCGGCTGCCCGCGCCGCGCCGCCACGCG